>JAJONQ010053794.1:0-12749 GCA_036250385.1 Solanum microdontum
AGAGGTGCCAGTATTATTGCCTGTTCTGGAGCTGGAGGAGTCTGAGCAGTCAATCGAGGATTTCTGAGCCGCGATGGGTCATTAAGCTATTTGGATCGTAGCTCATTCCTCCGTGCCTCTATCAGTTCATCTTCATCTGAACTCATATTCTCACTATCGTATGTTTTTGGGTCATTGGTGTAAAAACCCATGCTATCGAGCTTGCATCTGATAGGTAAATGATTTTGTCCTTGCCCTTGCCTTTTCTACTCGTATTGGAAAGTTTCGCAATATTGCTTTTGGATGTAGCTGAATCATCGTTGATTGTTATCCCTTTTTTCTTGCTTTGATTTGGCTTGCTGCTTCTTGTAACTTTGGGTCTAGCCATGTCTGCAATCAATAAGGAGTAAGTTAGAAATAAGTAAATTAGTGGTGCAAACCTTTAGTGGCAGACATATGCGCCGAACTCATCGGCGAATCACCAAATCTTTTTGGCGAGTCGAGTTGAGCTCGCCTACGATTTTGCCCTAATAGCTTTCACTAGTCGGCGATGAGAAAGTTCCATTCACGAATCGTCGACTACTATCGGAGATCAAAGGTTCGGTTGCTGAAAGTTACAGTGCAATGAAGATTCAGGAATGCAGACAGAGGGCGATCGAAGTCACTTTAGGTGAGCCGCCTAGTTGTTTGACGAACCCGACCTAGTTCTCTAAACAACCTAATGTGCCTTCCTTCAATTCGAATTCAACCTCGCAAATTCCCAAAATACAATTAGCAGTTGCAATAGTGACATTCATCTACCCAAAGCTTAAATCATTTTATGCACAAGCAAAGGGGGATTTCAAAAGTTGAGATCACTTAGGCATGATTCTCAGATCAAATCTGGCACTTAGACAAGATAGGTTTATCAGAGAGAGGCCTAGCACATGTCAACCCAACCAGTTTCAATTTAATATGAGAACAAAATTTTAGTAGTTTTGGGATTTGGGAGAAACCAACCTTTTATGCTACTTGAACTGTGTTGAAATACTAGGAAGCAATGTAATCCCACGCTTTAGCACTAATCGACAACTAAAACACCAGGAGTGTAGAGATAATGAAAATTACTTACTAGGTGTGGTTTTTCGACAGTAGAAATTGAGTGGAAAATGAATATTTTTCTATTTTTGAAACTATTGGCATTTAAAAACTGTCCAGTTATTGCTCATTCGGCGATATTAGTTTGTACCGCTGAATGATTCAGCGTTACGCCAAGTGATTACCCTTGCCGCCGATTGTTACAGACTGTAGCTTGGATCTTGAGTCTGTCGGCGGTCTAGATCGAAGCCGCCGAATAGTTCGGTGACTCACCGAATGGGACTATCAATTACCAATCCATATTTTTCATTCATTCTCCACGTTTTCTCCTGTGAAATTAATACACCATTATTTCTAGAATAAAACTAAAGCTCGTAAAGGTTTTGGGTTGCCTCCCAAACAACGCCTTAGTTAACGTCGTGACACGATGCAAGTCAATGCTTAAATCATATTTTTGGGGTTGCACCTAGTGCATCTAGGTGATCCCACTTGTTCATGCGGATGAAGCTGAGGAAGCACATGACTTAGGATAGTTTCGATTAGCTGGATAGATCTAGAGTGAGAGTTGCTCATCTGATTTCGTACTTCTACACTTTCTCTAATCTTCTCTAGCACTTTATCTTGCTCATTTAGCTTATGAAGAATGATTAATAGCATATCTTCGATATGCTTATTTTCACTGTCCATAGATCCTCTCTACTCAGTCTGTGGTCTGCATTTGCTTTGATCTCTAGACACCATCTCAAATTCCTCAATCTTGTGAGTCAATTTATCCATCTGGCTTCGCAAAATGATCAATTGTTGGTCCTTCTCAGTGTACTTGTTGATTTTAGCTGCAAGGTCAAGGAATTTGGCTTCGGTCTCATAAAGGTATTTTTCACGGCCACTTGGCATAAGTTGGTTCATGATTTCACTGTTTCCAGGATTTAGGCCCCTGTATAAGCATTCCAGTAGAGCTACATCGGGTATTTCATGAGTTGGACATTGTGTCAATAGTGTTTTAAACCTTAGCCACGACTCATGAAAGGTTTCTGCTTCTAGATGCTTGAAATTCAGGATGTGATCCCTGAACCTCATCACTTCTGCTGGAAGGTCCTCCATTGGTCCACCATCTCCATCATGTGTACTCATTTTCCTACCTCAACACGTAAACAACTAAACAACACTAAGAATTAAGTAGGTAAACTACTACTAATAAGAACAACAATTCTATTAAACTAACAATTCTCAAATAACACCACTCCCCGACAGCGGCGCCATTTTGATGTTTATCGTGACCAACAACACTATCCTACGGTATGAGTGAAGACCAGCCTACGCTTTACCCCACTCACTCTCTCGAGCTGAGTGTTAGGATATAGGACTAGGGCTTACCCTCTCGGGCTAAACCTCATGTCGACTCACTCCTTAGGTCATCAGTCTAGTGGTTTAGGTTTCGCGACCTCCCTCTCGGGGAAATCGAAAATACATGGATGACTTTGTATTTGCAACTACAAACTTTTTAGATTAAACCACAACCACTAGGTGAAATCACCGTTAACATACATCTAACCTATCAGCAAGCAAGACCCAACAAGAATATCAACCCATATTTGCTAAATAACACCCCAAGAATGGGGGTTTTTAGCCACACATCAAGAAATAAGAAATTATACCTAACATGATAAAGAAATCAACTAGGTATAACAAATTAAACCTTGAATTAAGCTATGTTAGAATAAATAAAGAAGACCCACTTCTAACTTGGGGAAGATGAACTCCTTTCTTCAAGTCTCCACAAAACCCTCTCCAAACTTGAGAGAAAAATACAAAAAAATACTATAGACTAATAATAATTTTTACTCTAGAATGTTCCACCCTAAAACTACACCTCTAACTAGTATTTATAGTTTTCACAGATTGTGCTGCGGCGGATCGTTCGGTGACATTAGTCGAAATCGCCGATGAATTAAGCGATCCACCCTTTAATCAGCTCATCGCCTTCAGTGTCTTCCCTTCAGCATCTTCATATTCTTGATCATTGGGCAGTACAGTACTGCTTCACAAAATTAATCGGCGACTCGCCGACTATTCCTTTCCTCGCCTTTCGATCCACTTCCTTCAAGGCTTTGCGTACTGGAACAAAGGGCGGTGCATGTCAATTCGACGACTCACCAAGTTGGACTCAACAATCCACAGACGTTCATTTCTTATTCTTTTCAGCTCCTTTTTGCACCTAAGTGTCCATGCTTCCAGTAAAACCTTAAATACCTGAAACTTAAGCATTTTAATAAGGTATTGAGATAAAACAAGCATTCAAGGACACTATTTCTATTAAAATAAAGTCTTAAATGAGTCTAATTTGTGGACTCATCAGGAATCACTTCCACATCCTTCTTCGTATCTCTAGGAACCCGAGCCCATATGCACAGCTCGATGATTAACACCGAGAAAGGGAGGGAAGTCTGGCGCTGCTTGGCCCTCATGACCATCTCCTGTGCTATAGTTATCCCTAAATTTATCCTCGTCTCATCAATAATACAACCCAGACAAGCTACCTTGGCTAGGTGGAGAATCAAATCGTTCTAGGATGGCATGATAGTGTTGCTGATGAAGCCAAACCAGAACCTTGCAGCTATGTTTAGATCCTTCTTTTAATCGGTGTTCCAATCTCCAGCCACTTGGGAGTACCGTCTAATATTAGCGGGGCCAACCATTTTTTCATATTCTCTAGTGTCTTTGTCCGGATCAGATGCTGACACTCGTCATCAATATCATCAGGATATTCCAAGACATCATTAATAGCCTCACTATCACACTTGACTTTTTTTCCCCGAACAACTTCGTAGTCAACCGGCTTGAATGCAACTGCCTGCTTCTTTCTTTGTGGTATCAAGGCTCTATAATCAGCGTAGAACTCCTGGACCCAATTAGGAATGTAAGGACCACAGGGATTAGGGAAGAGCTGGAAGTTGTGCGACTTTAGGCAACTCATTATATTTGGGTACCTGTCAATGACCCCATCAGTGGACAAACGCTTCTCCTCATCCCCTCAGTTTTCAGTCTATTCAGACTTGGGAGTAGGACCCTGTACTAGTGGTGCTAGGACCACGACCTGTGCTAGAGCTGGAGGAGGATTAGTGGTTTACCTGAGGAGTCTTGATCCTTGACGGATCATTCATCCTTTTGGAACGCAGCTCTACCATCTGTGTTGCTACTAGCTCATCCCTAGGCTAAGAAGAAACAGCCTGATGCTCCTGGTGCTCACCCTCACTCTCATAAGTGGTGAGGTGAGTGGCTTAGATACCGTCACTGTCAGAGCTGGCCTCCGGTGACACATGTGCCTTCCCTTTGCTCTTTCCTTTCCCACAATTGTGGGAAGTTTGGTGGCCATACCCCTGGATGCAACTACATCCTTATTGATAGTTATCCCTTTGGCCCTCTTGCGGGGTGGCATGTTTCTACCAGCAACATTTGGTCTAGCCATGTCTGCAAAAATATCAAAAAGAGTTAGAAAAAATTCAATTAGATGCACATAAAAATAGTTGCATACAGACTCGTGGAATCAGTCGGCGAGTCGCCGAATCACTTTAGTGATCTAGATAGGGCTCACCGAAAGTATTGACTCAAAAATCTCAGAAAAATTTGGCATGTCAGCGATGGGAAGACCTTTCGGCGAATCGCCGACATCCTTCGGCTAGCAAGAACTAGCCCGCCAAAAGTTACAGTGCAATTAAGGGTTAGGGACACAGACAGAGGGGGATCAAGAAGGACTTTCGGTGAGTCACCAAGTGCATTCGGTGAGTCACCGAGTGCATTCGGCGACCTCAGGCTTCTCGCAAAAAGTTACAGAACCAAACTTCACATTTAGCATGAAATTAAAGGCGATATGGGGAACTTCGACGAACGGTCGAGTGATTCGGCGAGTAAGAGCCAGCTCGCCAAATGACCCAACGTTCCTACTTTCAACCCAACTTCTCAAATTCAACCCCGCAGCCCCCAAAAAAATAATCAAAATATGCACTTCCGAAATTAGACTAAGACCCATTACACCCATACCCAGGGATACTGAGACTTCTCCCAGTTTTTCCAAATTTGGCCATTTGATGACTTTTGCCCTTAAGAATGACGTCAATCGCTCCATCATTGGGAAAAATACGTCATTTGGCACAAATGCGGGCTACTTAGACTTCCACCGACTAGACCTAACAACATGCAAGCATAACCCCACAATTTTTATCCAATTTTAAGGCACAAAATCTTGGGTATTCAACATTACAGGCAATACGGGCAAAATATTGAAACTAACAAAGGCAAACATAGACACAATTATGATCAGAGAGGCCCAACACACATCACTATAGCATTCATTCAAAGAGCACCCCATAGTCGTAACACGGCGTACTCGACCCCGAAGGGTTCCTATACAAGCCTCATAGCATTTATTCATCGCATAGGTAATAAAAATAGTGCGGAATTAAAAATTTTCTTAATAAAACCAACAATCGAAAAATCATTTATAAAGCAGCGAAATACTAAAGTCTCACATGTCCATCTTAGACAAAACTTAATACAAGATATGTGTAACACCCCGACTTTCCAAAACATCTAAATAAACTCGTATCTTCGTGAAAAGACAAGGAGGGTGAGTAATAAATCAAAAATGATGTGGTTTGTCATATTTTAAGTGTTCAAGGGTTGTATCTCATGTTTTGAAGTTAAGTAAGTGGCAAAATAAAAGTTGGCGAAAGTTATCGTAAGTTCCTTTTTAAAGATTTGTCTAAAATTTGGGTCAAATGTCTTGGATGTTTTCTCCAAATATATAAATAGTTATAAGGCCTATCACCCATTAAATAAAAGGCCTATGAGTCTATTTTTCAACACACAAAACCCCGTATCAAACCGACGTCACAGCAAAAAGTTATGAGGGTTTTACTAGGGACTACCGGGGCAGGATCCGGGTAAAGTCAAACATATGATATGTCGGCTTATTTAACGTTTTAAGCCATGAAAACATTCCATTTCAGTTCCAAAATAGAGATAAAGCTTAAGAGAGAGTTCCTATAGAGTTCTAGCATGATGAAGGTTAGTTTTTGACGATTTCTACCATTAAACATTTCCCCCGTGCCTAGAAACGTAATCCCTACACGTGGCAATCATTTTTCCCTTCTATTAGCTGCGTTTGGAGCTTGTTTTTGAAGATATAAATTTGTAGTTATTGGTGTTTCTTCAAGGTTTACACTTGGTTAACTAAGGTAATCATTTCAAGACCCTTTTATGGTTGTTTTTGTGAATTTCTACGGACATTTCGACAAGTTGGGGCAATATGGCAAATCGGCCAATTTAAGATTAATTATGAACTGTTTATATGTGCGTACCAGCTGTGTATATATGGTGTTTGGGAAGCTTAGGAAATAAGGAACAACTTTCGTGAAGGAACTACAGTCTTTTGAGCGTTCATTGGAAAGGTATGTTAAGGCTATTCCCTACTTATGACATGTTTACTTAAAGCTTAGGAGCAATGTAATTGAGTTGTTATTCTTGTTACACTTGTAGCCAGTATTGTTGATTGTTGGCTGCTCAAGTTGATATAATCCTCCATTATCGGGATTCTTATTTAGTTAGTAGCGTCCCTATGTTGGACACGACTTAGAAACCATTTGTATAGGTTGCTTATAACTAAATTGCTCGCTTTTAGCGATTGGATTATTATTGTTACCTTTGGGGCAATTGTGGTTAGCTGCAGGAATGTGATCTATGCCTAGAAGGGCTATGTTCTATCTACAGGGTTATATGGATGCCTAAAAGGGCTATGAGTTGCCTACGGGGATATATTGATGCCTAGAAGGGCTACGAGTTGCCTATAGGGCTATATTGACGTCTAAGAGAGCTATGTACTGCCTACGGGGCAATATTAATGCCTAAGAGGGCTAGGTGACTGCCTACAGGCCTAGGGGACTACCGATAGAGGTATATAGGCTGATTGGCACCTTCCGGGCTTATGGGGGTCTGCGTAGGTGGTCTTGTGTGCTGTTTGTACCTGTCGAGCTTATGGGGGCTTGGGTAGGTTGTTGTTTTATTATTTTTGATAAGTTTAGATATAGGGGCAGGTTAGTACACTTATCTTATCCTTGTTTTATTTATCAGATAATTCCAGTATATCAATATACCTCCTCATAGTCTATTGCCTTTCATACTCTGTACCTTATTTTGTACTGATGCCCCAATGCCTTGGGGGCACTGCATTCATGCATGCACGTCCTGACAGACGATAGAGTAGACCTCCTCAGCAGCAGGATTGACTTTTATCCGGTTGGCTAGCCCCTTTCCTCCGAAGCTGCCAGAGTTGGGAGGTTTGTTACCTTTCATTGTATATATCTTTATGGGTAGGCTGGGGCCCTGTCCTGCTAATCTTTACTATTCTTAGAGGCTTGCAGACTAGTGTAAGGGGTGTATAGCTACGTTATGGCCATACTGGCCTATGTTATTAGTTTGCTGAAGCTTGTGAGTTGTTTGATGTATTGTAATAGTATATACCTGGTTTTAGTTTTGGTATTGATATCATGGTGGCCGCGACGGCCTAATCAGGACTTATGTGCTAGTTGGCTATTTATTTATATGATCTCCTGGGAGTAGCTGTTTCTTTTATAGATCAATTGACAGGGGCCTTGCCGGCCAATGGCTTAGTTTTAAGCTGAGATATACTTGTTTGTTTTCTTGATTGTGTGTGGCTGCCATGCGCTAGTAGCAAATGGTTCAACAGGGTCGTCTCGGGCCTGAGTTTTGGCATGAGGAGCCAGTTGCGCCCCTCGAGTTTGGGGCGTGACAAACTTGGTATCAGAGCAACATCATAACCTAGGGAGTCTGCAAGCCATGTCTAGTAGAGTCTTGTTTATAAATGTGTTGTGCACCACATTTGATAAGCAAGAAGCTACCGGGCATGTTAGAATGACTATCCTTCTTTTGCTCATCTTGTGCTATAGAGCGGTGTCTTAAGGGTTGAGGTTTCTAGCTTATAATTGATACTTGTATGCAGATAGAGATGACTGACACTAGACATACCACAACTAGCCAGGGGCTAGATACAACTGCAAGCCAAGGTACCAGCAAGGTACCACATATGGAGGTAGCCTATTGTGAGACCCAGGGCGAGAGATCTTCTCAGCCCTCTATAGATTCTTCACCACCTCAGGAGCTTCCGAGGGCTACAGGACTTCCGGCTCCACCAGCAATACCACCTCTAGATCCTCCTATTCCATCTGATTAGGATTTCAAGAGTGCAGTATGTATGTTAGCACAGTTAGTAGCTGCACAGTGCCAACCAGTTGCGCCAGATGTTACCGGACCTTCTGAAAGGTCCGGTAGTTCAAGAGTTCATGAATTTCTTGCCTTGAACCCTCCATAGTTTATAGGGACAGATCGCAGAGAAGACCCTCAACACTTTATTGATCAGCTTCATAGGATTTTTAGAGTCATGCATGCCTCAACGACTGAGTCAGTTGAGTTAGCAACATTTCAATTGCGCGATGTTGCAGTATTGTGGTATGAGAGTTGGGAGAGATCTAGGGGAAAATATGCATCCCTACCCACTTGGGATAGCTTTACAGAAGCTTTCATAGATCACTATTTGCCTCGAGAGATTAGAGATGGCCGGGTGGACCAGTTTCTGAACCTCCAACAGGGCAGCATGAGTGTCCGAGAGAACGGGCTTAGATTTGATTCATTGGGTAGATATACATTAGTATTAGTTGATACGATGCATGATAGGGTGCGTAGATTTGTGGGAGGGCTCGACTTATATTATATCGATGCTTGTTCTACCGCTACACTAAATGATAATATGGATATCTCACGAATTTAGGCATTTGCACAAGGTATAGAGGATTGCCGACATTTACAGTATATGAGTGAGAGGGTTGAGAGAGAGAGACAAAAGAGGGCTAGGCCCGCTGGTTCACAGGGAGATTTTCAGGGTGGTCCCAGACCCCGATATTCTATTAGGACACCTACACCTCCACCATAGCAGTTCCAGGGTAGTAGATTTGATCGTCAGCAATAGTCAGGCCTAGGTGAGGGTTCACGAGCATCAGGCTCGCAATAGCAGAGGGGTTCAGGCCAGGCTAGGACAGCCCCACCACGTTGCGCTACTTGCGGTAAGATGCATTTTGGGAGGTGTAGACAGGGTTCCATAGGTTGTTATTCTTGTGGACAGGAGGGGCATGAGTGGAGAAACTGCCCTACCATAGGTCAGGGTGGTATAGGTCAGTCGACCAGGTCAGCAGTAGGTTCCTCCTCATCAGCACAGTCTACAGGGCGTGGACTCCAGACTTCAGCACGTAGAAGTACAGGCGGACGCAGAGAGGGAGCATCTAGTTCTAGTAGTGGACAGAATCGTACGTATTCATTAACTAGCCGACAGGACTTAGAGTCATCACCAGATGTTGTGACATGTACATTGATTATTTTCTCCTATTGTGTTTATTCTTTGATAGATCCTGGATCTACTCTGTCTTATGTTACTCCATTTATTGCGGGGAAGTTATGTATAGTAGCAGAGTCATTAGATCGACCCTTTATTAGATCTACACCAGTTGGTGAGTCTATTGTTGCTAGGAGAGTGTATCGAGGTTGCAGGATAGAAATTATCGACCGTCAGACCTCTGTAGATCTCGTAGAGTTAGAGATGGTTGATTTTGCCGTTATTATGGGTATGGACTGGTTAGCGTCTTGTTATACTAATGTTGAGTGCTTGACAAAGATTTTTAGATTCCACTTTCCAGGAGAGGCAGTTTGGGAATGGAAAGGCGATACAGCAACGCCGAAAGGTAAGTTTATTTCCTATCTTAAGGCGAGGAAGATGATTACCAAGGGTTGTATTTATCATCTTGTTCACGTTCATGATATAGATGCAGAACCACCAACTCTTCAGTCTATTCTGGTAGTTAATGAGTTTCTAGATGTATTTCCAGACGAGCTCCCTGGTATCCCTCTAGAATGGGAAATCTGTTTTGCCATCGATATACTACCAAGTACACAACCCATATCTATCCCTGCTTATAGAATGGCTCCTACTGAGCTAAAGGAGTTGAAGGATCAGCTGAAAGACTTGCTGGATAAAGGCTTTATTAGACCTGTGCTTCACCATGGGGTGCACCAGTGTTGTTCGTAAGGAAGAAAGATGGCTCACTAAGAATATGTATCGATTACCGACAACTGAATAAGGCAACTATAAATAATAAGTATCCCCTTCTGAAGATAGATGACTTGTTTGATCAGTTACAAGGTGCTAAGTGTTTCTCAAAGATTGATTTAAGATCAGGGTACCACCAGATACGAGTTCGGGAGAAAGACATTCCAAACACAGCTTTTAGAACTAGCTATGGACACTTTGAGTTCTTGGTAATGTCTTTTGGATTAACTAATGCCCCAGCAGTGTTCATGGACCAGATGAATAGTATATTCAGGCCATATCTAGACTTGTTTGTGATTGTATTTATTGATGATATTTTGGTGTATTCACGTTCAAAAGATGAGCATGAAAATCATCTGCGAGCAGTCCTTCAGGTTCTTCGAGACCGAGAACTTTATACAAAGTTTTCAAAGTGTGAGTTCTGGTTAGACTCTGTATCTTTCTTAGGCCATATTGTATCAGATGCAGGCATTGCGGTTGATACCCAAAAGATTGAGGCCGTAAAGACTTAGGCCAGACCCATGACTGCGACTGAGGTTCGTAGTTTCTTAGGGTTAGCTGGGTACTACAGAAGGTTTGTAGAGGGGTTTTCTTCAATTTTAGCCCCCATTAACAAAGCTGACTAAAAAAGTAGCTAAGTTCCAGTGGACTGAGGCGTACGAGCATAGTTTCCAGGAGCTGAAGGACAGGTTGACATCAGCACCAGTTTTTGCATTGCCAGACGGTTCAGAAGGCTATGCGGTGTATTGTGATGCTTCTAGTGTTGGGTTGGGATGTGTTATAATGCAACATGGTAAGGTTATCACATATTCTTCAAGGTAGTTAAAGCATGAGAAGAACTATCCGACCCACGATTTAGAGTTGGCTGCAGTTGTGCATGTGCTAAAGATCTAGAGACACTATTTGTATGGCGTTCATGTTGACATCTTCACATATTATAAAATCCTTCAATATATCTTTAGACAAAAGTCGTTAAATCTGCGCCAACGTTAATGGCTTGAATTACTGAAAGATTACGACGTGGACATTTTATGTCATCTAGGAAAGGCGAATGTGGTAGATGATGCCCTCAGTCGAAGGTCTACGGGTAGTTTATCATATTTAGTTGTTGAGAAGCGTGGGCTAGCGCGAGAGCTTCATCAGTTAGATAGCTTGGGAATCAAATTGTTAGAGGCAGAAGATAGTGGGGTAACAATTCAGGACACAACCGTATCATCTCTAGTTGTAGAAGTAAAATCACGGCAACACGAGGATCCTAGCTTAGAGCAGCTCAGAGCCAAGGCTCAAAATCAACAGACTTTAGCATTTGATATAGCAGGAGATGGAGTCCTTAGATATAGTGGTCGATTGTGTGTTCCAAATGTTGCAAGGCTTCCGCATCAGATTACGGAAGAGGCACATCGTTCCCGTTATTCTATTTACCCTGGTTCGACGAAGATGTACCATGATATTAAGGAAATCTATTGATGGCACGAAATGAAGAAGGACGTTGCTGAGTTTGTGGCACAGTGTCCTAACTGCCAACAGGTGAAGGTTAAGCACCAAAAGCCCGCTGGGCTAATTTAGGAGATAGCCATTCCTTTGTGGAAGTGGAAAGCAATTAATATGGATTTTATTACAGGTTTACCTCGATCGCGGCGCAAGTTTGACTCTATTTGGGTAATTGTTGAAAGACTAACAAAATCAACCCACTTCTTACCAGTCAGGGCTACTTTTACGGCCGAAGACTATGCAGGGATCTATATTAGGGAGATTGTTAGGCTACACGGTGTCCCAGTATCTATTATCTCTGATAGAGGAGCACAATTCACCTCCAACTTCTGGAAGTCCTTCCAGAAAGGATTGGGGACACAGGTTGATCTTAGTACAACCTTCCACCCTCAGATAGATGGCCAGGCTGAGCGCACAATTTTGACACTCGAGGATATGCTACGGGCGTGTACGCTAGACTTCAAGGGGAGTTGAGATAACCACTTACCTCTTATAAAATTCGCATACAATAATAGTTATCATTCCAGCATTGGGATAGCACCTTATGAGGCTTTGTATGGGCAAAAATATAGATCCCCCATTGGATGGTTCGAGGTAGGTGAGTCAGGGTTGATTGGACCCGACTTAGTACAACAGACAGAGGAGCAGGTCAAGCTCATAGGGGGGAGGTTGCTAATAGCTCAAAGCCGACAGAAGTCATACTCAGATGTGCGACGAAGGGACTTAGAGTTTTGCTTCGCTGACTGGGTATTCTTAAAAGTCTCGCCTATGAAGGGGGTTATGAGATTTGGCAAAAAAGGCAAGCTTAGTCCAAGATTCATTGGGCCATACCAGATCCTTCGGAGGTAGGACGAGTGGCTTATGAGTTAGAATTGCCTTCGGGGCTATAATATGTTCATCTAGTTTTCCATGTATCTATGCTATGGAAGTGCGTAGGAGACCCTTCTCGGGTTGTCCCAGTTGAGGATGTTTAGATCACAGATGAGTTGTCCTATGAGGAAACTCCAGTTGCCATAGCCGAGGGCATTTTTCT
>JAJONQ010053795.1:0-17511 GCA_036250385.1 Solanum microdontum
CGCCTGTTTATATTGTTATTTGCCTACTCTTGTTTGATTTCTACCCTCAGACCCATTACTTGTTGTTCCGGGTTACGGGTTGGCTTACCTACTGGTGGGTTATAGTAGGTGCCATCATGACTTGATAAATCGGGTCGTGACAGCTTCCTTCTTCATTTCGATGAACTTGTACCAAACTAATGTGAACAACTATTTGTAATGAATCTTTGAAGAATATATCTTTGATCTTCATCAAAGTAAAGCACATATCATGTCACTATCGTTTCTATAATTTCTTAAGAAAAAGATGAAGAATAAAAAAATAAAAAAAGAGAAAAAAAACTACACTAATAATGAGAAAACGCAAAAATGAATATTCAACATCTCCATTGATGATTGTTATTTATAGATTTGATAATCCATAAGAATAGTTAGAAAGGAGTTGAATAGTCATGCTATTTAAGTAGAGAATATGAATAGATGGCGGTTTTTTTGTAACTCATTAGGTATAATTAAAATAGTAAATATGATTGAATTTTTTATTTAATAAAGAAAATATTTAATGAAAAGAATTAAGAAAAAAATCTCAAAAAAAAGGAGAAAAAATATAAATATAAATGGAGGCCATAGAGAGGTGCCACATCACCTTGTCTATATTTTTCCTTTATATTACATATAGATTTGACATAGTTTAAATTCTTATAAATGGCAAAATTGATAGTTAATATCTATGAAGAAAATTTTATATATAAAAGAAAGTGTAATCGAATACTAAAATAATAGTATGGATGAATTTTACAAGGACTGGACAAACTCATTTTGATTTAAGTTCTATCGAATGATCTTTTCTGAGATAGTTTCTTAAATTGTGTTATTTATCAGCTATGTTAAATTTCATCATTAAAATATAAATAGAATATTATTTTTAGATAAAATCCAATCCACTACTTTAAAAAAAAAAAAATGTGCAAATGCCACAATGACATTCACTTTTCAATAACAATTATTATTATTTAATAATAATAATAACGAACTCTTTTATAATAATAATTACTTAAAAAGTATAATAACTGCTTTCCTATAACAAAATGAATATTTTTAAATTTTATCAATTTAAATATTTTAAAAATTTATGATCTTGGCTTCATAATTATTGGATCCAGAGCTATGACAATCACTAAGAAGAAATTATATGTCATAGTAAAAAAATAAATATATTATACCATTTGTGTGACTATAACCCCAGGAGTTTTTTTTATTGTTCACCTCCATATTCAAACTCGATTGATTTTTGCAAACATATCCTTTTAAGGTTACCATATAATTTTTTGATTTTTCTTAAAAATTAACAAACATAAAAGATATAATAAGGCACTATACCTATAATTTTAATAATTGTGCTACATAATTGTAATTTTTCTTTTATTAGGAAAGATTTAATATATTAATAATAATTAGGAGGGGCAATGTATCGGTGCATCCGCCGTGGCATGATACCCGGTTCGGTTAAGTTGGGTCACATCCCAACCCTGGAAAATGCTAGGAATATTGTTTGTTAGTCTATTATACATAGTTCCTAGAATGTCTGCTTCTATCTCCTTTTGGGCATACATTGGACCATAATTGTAGTTATGTTTGCTATGGATGTTGTAGTTTGTATATATCACTTGCGAATATACAAACAAGATAAATATATACAAATTATATATTTATACATTTAGGAGTTTTTCAGAATTTCGTTCGTATATTTCGCTTGTCAATATACAGGGTAATTTATTGTGATTTTTTCATAAATCCTATACAAATAAATAAGGTAAACATATATAGAATTCTGGATTTATACCATTAGAAATCGAATTATACAAATTCTATATTTATACAAATTAGGCGAATAGCAAGAATTGAGAAAACTATAGCCGCGAATTACAATTTTCTTAAATTATAACTATAATATTTAATATAGGCTAAATATTTGCTATTCTGCGTAAATTTTCCTAAAATAGTAAATACTCCAAGAAGGAATAACCCGCTAAATTTCCACTCAAATTCCCACCGTAAACCCGACCCACCCTTTTCCCCCCCTGTTCCCTGTTCTTTTCTGCTTTTTGTAATTCATAACTAATTTTCCCCTTCTTCCTAACAGAAGAAGAAAATTGGGGAAATGGCGATAGAAGAGGTGAACTGGTATAAAATATTTATGGATTACCGCTGCTGATTCAGCTATGGTGGCGCAAATTCCATGGCCTCAAACCTATTCTCTGCTGGTGAGAGCTTGATGATCAGTACATATATGAAAATTAGTGTGTTTTATTTGCAACTAATTTGTTGATCTATATATTTATCACTGTTATTTTTCCTTCCTAATTTGAAATTGTTATTGAAATCTGTTTGCTGTAATGTGTAATTAGGTGAAGGAATGTATGCTATTCCTATTATCAAATGCTGCGTAGAAAGGAGGAAATCACCACATCAGCACTGTGAGTTTCAATTTTGAATCTAAAGACTATACTTCTGTTTCATTTTATTTGATTTTGATCCTTCGTTATTTCGTTAAGTGTTAGGTGATAAACAATTTTTTTGATGTGATAATGGCCAAAACATCATTGTCTAGTATGATATTTCTAGATGATTTTTCTGAGAATTATAGAGTAACAATGAACCAACGATTAGGTACATGTTAATATATAGAAATAGAAGTCATGTAGAATCTGTGTCAGTGATTATTTAAGCATTACTTTATCATTCACATAGGATTCCTCCAAATTACAATCTTGTTTGATAAAGATCTACCCACTATAATTTTAGTACTAACAGAAACTCCAGTTAGCACTACAAATACTTATTATAAGGAAAATATGCAAAAATACATAATTATAAAGACAGTACTTGTTGGCTTGATTAGATTGATGAGTTCTCAAGCCTTTTTTGGTATTACTTTTAAAGAGTCACGTTTTATGGCTGTTACTCCCATGCTTCCATTCATATTAATAGAATTAGGAGACACACCATCAGGAAGCTCCCAATCGAATTGGTGAAGCAACGATCCCAGAGCGAAATGCATCATTCGATGGCCTAAAGGCAAGCCAACACACATTCTTCGTCCAGCACCAAATGGAATTAGCCCATAATGCTGACCCTTCACGTCTATTTTCGAGCCAAGAAACCTCTCTGGCTTGAAACTCATAGGGTCGTCCCAACATTCAGGATCTCTTCCAATTGCCCAGGCGTTTACCAAGACTTGAGTGCCTTTTGGTATGTCGTACCCCATGAACTTGGTGTCTTGAATTGTCTCTCTTGGGATCAAGAAAGGTACAGGAGGATGTAAGCGAAGTGATTCCTTAATTACAGCTTGCATGTAAGGGACATTATCAATGTCACTTTCTTCAAACTTCCTGTTTGGTCCAATTACTTTTGATATCTCTGTTTTCACTTTGTCCATTGCTTGTGGATGACGCAAAAGCTCTGTTAGTGCCCATTCTACGCTGCTGCTAGTCGTCTCTGTACCACCTAAAAACAATTCCTGTTGTTTCATACATATACAACAAACTTATTTTACGGGGCTCCAATCTGAGGATAATTTTAACCGTGTCTAATTAGTGTTTACCAACTAGGACAAGTAAACAGTGAATCCAGTTGGCCTATTTGTGTAAAGATCCCAAAAAATGTGCACACTATTTTTTCAATCAAATTAGTTCATATACAACTAATGATAATGAAATTATTTAATTTTGAAACGAGAAGTCTAAAGATTTAAAAGAATTTACCAGCACGAATATTTTGATCTCATGTTCTGATAATTTAGCTGGTTCATCTTTTCCAGTACCCTCAAATTCAAGTAACACATCCAAGAAATCATTCCTCTTCTCCGCACCATCCTTTCTTTCTTCCTCGCGTTCCTTGAGAAACATAGACATGATCTCAATGGCCTTCCCCATGTCTCGCGTCATCTTCTTCCTCAAACTTTGTAAATCAAACTTCCTAAGACACGGAAATATGTCAGAAATATTAGCAATACCTGCACATTCATTGATTCCCTTCATGGCATTGAAGAACTCTGAGGCTTCCTTGGATTCTGGATCAACCAAGTCTTTCGACAGAATCAAATTCCCTAGCATATTAAACGATGCTAGGAATAGAAAACGCGTTACTTCAATCCCACTTCCTTTTTCAGCAGAATTCACTGCTTTCTCTATCCATTTTAACATATCATCCACACATTTTCGCCTTACTGGCACTGTTTCACTGATTTTTTTGTGTACAAACATTTCAACAGTACATATCCGTCTTTGAAACCGCCAAAAGGAGCCATATCGGCCTATAGCCAAAGACCCTTGATAGTAACTGTAAGCCTGATTTACATCAGGTATGAATCGATCCGCAAAGGAAACATCATGGTTCTTGAATAGCTCTTCAGCAACCTGAGCTGTTTGAACAACCATAAAGTTTGTTGAGGTGCCAAGTTTTAACCACAAAACAGGACCATATTTCTGTTTTAGAGCTGCCATTTTTTTGTATGGCTCTGTTCCTAGTTCAAACATGTTACCAAAAAATGGCAATCCAGGTGGTCCTGGAGGTAATTTGTAGGAACATTTAGTACTCTTTTTCCTAGAAAAAAATAGGATGAAAGCTGGTAACAAAATGATTGAAGATAAAAACAGATAACTCCATTCCCATTCCATCTCTCTTTTAGTTCTTTTTTGGATGACTTATTTGGTTTGCTATAAATTATGTGATGGAAGTTCTTATTTATAATGTTTTTTTTTTTTTTTTTTGTAACTGGTTCTTATTTATAATTTTATATTGCTTCCCATTTGAACTATTGGCAAAAAAGAATAGTTGACATACAGATTCGATTGAACTCAGTAATTTTAGTTCAAACTGGGCTCTCGACCTATATATTAATGTCTGTCAATTAGATATGACATTTGATTTTCTTTTGAAAAACTTCAGCCCTTTGCTTGTACAGACATTTTCAGTGGCTCGTTAACATTGTTGAAGTCAATGATAAATTATGTCCACAAAACTTGTTTCTTTGTTTTATTATACTATGCAAATGACTGTCCATTTCCTATTATTTATCTCACATGATAACAAACAGTAGTTAGAATAATTGAGATTACAATTCGTTAAGAAAATGCACTTATGAGATGTAAATTCTAAAATTAAATGTAGTGGGGAACACTTATTTTAGTTTAATGATATTAGACTACTACTATTGAGAGGTTTTTGGGTTTGAACTTTGGATATAGAAATTTTTTGTTAGAAACTATTTCCTCCTTAAATGGATATCATGTGACGTAAATTTAAATTGGTTTAGATCTCAATGAGAGTATCAGACATTGGATGAGAAATTTAATAGGTGTTTTGATGATCCTCACAAATGCAGGGACCTAGTCCCTGGCAGAGTGCTCTCGTCCAGATTCAAATAGGGTACAACTATAAAGTTGTCACGTCAGGTGGTAGGTGAGGCGCCAGCGTACTGAACCAATCAGAATGAAAGAGGGTGCTTGTCCAACGGGTAATAACTCTTTATGGTTGATATCTTCAACATGACAAACACCATATTAAATTCATTCATTTCAAAGAAGGAAGTCACCTAGCAAGCCTTTTCAAGAACTCACAAAGAAGTTTGCAAGGGACCTGGTCCTTGCAAGACTGCGATATGAAAAGGTGACAAGACAGTCTGTCAGAAAAAGTCTAAGTTATCTAGGGGTGATAACTTAGTGAGCAGTGTTGTATCTGCTCTGGCTCATCTAAGTAATTGGAGGTATTGCTTAGTGTGGAGATTAGTAGGTTAATCTCATTTTGTAAACTGACTTTTACTTTTGCTTGAGAAGATTAGTGAAAGCGGTTTGAAAAGTCTTGGCAGGCCAGGTCGTGTTTTACTCCCTTAAGCAAGGAGGTTTCCACGTAAAGTTGTTTGTGCAATCTTTACTTTCAATATTTATTTTATTGTCTGTTATTGTAATTGTGTTGAGGATTTGGTCTCATCGATAGTCGTGGATGCATACATTCTAACAAGTGGTATCAGAGCTTGACTTTTCTACCTGGTTAACACCAAGAAAAGAAAAGATCCTGAAGGAATGACTGCACCACTAAACAGGTAGAGAAGTCAGTCCCCTGCAAGGCCTCTTCTTTTTTATGGTCATTTCTATAGACACTGGAGGATTTGAATGAAAGACTATCTAATGGCTGAGGACATTGAGGTATGAAACATTATTTTTGAAGGTCCTCATGTGCTAACTATGGAGGTTAAAGATGGATAGGACACAAGAGTCATTCCCAAAACTCGACACCAATATAATGACTCTGACAGAAGATTAGTCCAGAAAAACCATAAAGCCATGAAGCTACTGATGTGTGGGATCAGTATGAATGAATACGATTTGATCTCATCGTGTGAATCAGCCAAGGAAATCTGGGATCGGCTGAGAACAACATATGAGGATACTAAGGAAACAAATAAATCTAAGTTAGATCTCTTTACTACTCAGTATAAAAGCTTCACCATAAAAGAAGGTGGATCTATTCATAAAATGCATACAAGATTCTCTACCATCACCAATGAGCTCATGTTTCTTGATGAACCTGTCTCGGTGTGCAAACAAGTTTCTAAGATACTGAAAATTCTTCCCAAATCTTGGACAAATGAATTTGTGTTTGTTGATGAGACAGTGGATCCTGAAGAGACGACTCTAAATGCATTACTTGAGCATCTTCAAGCTCATGAGATGCATAGAAAAGGTAAGGGTCTCATTCTCAAGGGTGAACATATAAGGGCAGATCTGACTGATGATGCTAATCAAGAGAGAGTTTGCCTTATGCATAAAGTTGACCACAAGGAAGTAAAAGACAAAGAGGGTGACCAGGTCCGTCCCAAGATAAGCAGGAGAGAAGCCTTTTTCCAGGTGGTGAAAAGGGATATGGCTACATGGGAAAATTCCTCAAGTGATTCGGATGACTCTGAACACACAGATGATGCTTTCATGGAAAAGTCATATGATGAAGATGTTGATGAAAAGGTAACTCTATCTTACTTCAAGCAAAACTTGAATACCTTTTCTACTAGTAAGTTGAGAAAGCTAGTTGTTGTATTACTTGATTTGATAAGCGAGCTGACAACTGAGAAGGATCTCGTGAACAACAGTCTAGACATCTCTCAAGATGGAAAAATTGCTTTAGTTGCCCAAATATCTGATATTGAAAATCAAATGGTTGTTCTAGAAGCTGAAAATCTAGAACTCAAGGAAAAGATGAAAGGGGTAACTAATACAATTTTTAAAGGAAAGAACGAGGCAAGCAATTTGCATCTGGAGCTTGAGAATAAGTTGCACACTGCTGAAATGAAAATGGAATTGGCATTAGAAAGAAATTGTGAGTTAGATAGGGACCTGGTCCGTGTAAAGGAGGAACTTAAAAAAATCCCTCAAATAGACCAATTCCAAGATCCTTACAAATCTACTTGGTCAAGGAAACAACGGTAAAAGACGGTTGGGCTACGAAAAGATAGATCCCCCATACAATCCTCACAACAAATATGTTTCTAATGCTGATGATTTGTTGTGTGTGCATTATGGTCGAGATGGACATCTTAAAAGAGATTATCCTGTGTTGAAAAAGTATGGAGGAAGTTCGTCAAACTATTCCAAACAGTGGAATAGACTGAAGAAGGGACGTAGTCCTGCTCATGGTCCTAAGTTGAAGAAAACCAGTCGGCCTAACTGGACAAAAGACTTTCGTATCACTCCATTATATGCTTACTAGGAACCCCGTCTCAAATGGGTTCCCAAGGCTAACAAGTGATTTGCTATGCAAGTGAGAGGAAGTAGTAACTGTCAGTGGTGGTTCATGAATTGCGGATGCTCAAACCACGTGACTAGGAAAACTGAAAACTTCCTCTCTCTCAAGGTACTTCAATGTGGAGGTGTCTCTTCTAGCAATGGCAAGAAATGATACATTTTTGGTGTAGGCAGAACTTGAAAGTCCATGAAACATTCTTTTGAAAGATGTGTACAATGTCAATGGGTTGAAGTACAGTCTTCTAAGTGTTTCATAGATTTGTGATGAATAAAATAAAGTTAAGTTCTTATCAGAAAGAACGTATGGTCACAAACTTGCTCTCTCAGGCGATGATTTTGATAGAAAAGAGTTGCAAGAACTTGTATATTGTTGATCTGATAACTGCTCGTTGTGACAGTCTCATTTGCCTTAGTGCTCAAAGTGAGAATGCTAAGGTATGATATGAGAGATGTTCTCTTGTGAATATTTATCTACTGTACAAACTTGTGTCAAGGGACCTGGTCCCCAGTATGCACAAAATGAAATTTGCAGACGACAAAGGTTGTGACGTTGGCATTAAAGATAAGCAGATCAGAACATCCTTCAGGTGGAATAAACAGGCTTTTAATCTTCCAAAGAACTTCCGGCTGAAGTGGTAAATACTATATGTTGTGTGACCAAAAGGATGATATTGAGCTCAATATTGATGAAAGAATAATTGCAGTATACTCTTCTTCCAGTAAGGCTTATTGGCTGTATAAAAATGTGCTCATGTAATTTTTGATGAGTGTGGAAGAGTTGAGAAGTTGCAAAAGAAAGATGATTCTGAGATGGAAGGGTTGATTCAGATTCATAGAGACGATATAAATAGTGAGCTTGTTGAAGAACATCATCATCATGAATCCAACAATCTCAAGGAAGCTGATGCAAATTATGAACCTGATGAGGGACCCGATCCTCTAGATAATGCTGAACAAAGATGATGCAATTCAAAATGTGAATTATGAAGGTGAGAATGAAGAAGTTGATCAAGCTCAGTTTGAAATAACCAAAGTATGACACTCGGTTCCCAACAAGCTGATAGATTGTCCAAATTCCTCTTCAACAATGGCTTCAAGAGAGGTAAAATTGACAAAAACCCTCTCTTTTAAATCACAAGGAAGGGAGCTGCTGATTATTCAAGTATATCAATGATGTCATTTTTGGAGAAACCTTTTGAATTATTGTGTGAAGAGTTCGCCACATTCATGGGTAGTGAATTCTAAATAAGCACGATGGGAGATTTCTTCTTAGAGCTACAGATTCAGCACACCTCGAAAGGTACCCTCGGTTATCCAGAAAAGCACATCAATGAGCTGCTCAAATGGCTTAACATACTTGAAGTCAAGACAATGATAAAGAGGGGTAATGTCATCATGAAGCTTTGTAAGATAGAAGATCAAGTGGCTGACATCTTCACTGAAGCTCTAAACAAGGACCAGTTGTATACTCTCATAGGAACTTAGCTACAGAGAAGAAGATAGCACATCGTTCATGGTAATTGATGTCTGATCAAAGACAGGGACCTGGTACCAGTTCAGAGAAGCTGTTGAAAAGTTTTAATGTTATGGATGCCTAGACAATTCGTACTCTCATGGGCACTAACTTGAAGTTGGATGATGATGAACATGGTTCATAGAATTCATTTTTGTACAAAGGAATCACATTTGAGGGCTGCTAAGAGAATTCAAAAACACTTGAAGAAAACAGGGACCTGGTTCTATTATGTCCATCAGAAAACTCTTTGATTTGGAAGAATATGATGTTGATTATGCTGGGTATCGAGTTGATGGAAAGAGCATCTCAGGAGTGACTAATGTTAAATGATGAACTCTCACTCATGGGGAACTAAAAGGCAAGATTCAGTTGCTCTTTCAACAACTGAGGTAGAGAATGTGGCAAGTGCAGCTTGATGTGGTCAAATCTTGTGGATCAAGCAGCAGCCTGAAGCTCTTAAAGATCTGGCTGAAATAATCAAACTGATGATGGAAATGCTGAAACCTTCTTAAATGGATCCTGCCTGAAGCAATCAACTCTCTCATGACTATGCAAAGGGAGCATGTATCCTTGCTTTTCAGTTATGTATGTTTTAGTAAATTTAGTTTCATACCGTTTGTAGGTATACACATATGGCAAAAGGGCTGAAGGAAAGGAGAGGTCAGGACAGATATAGGCAAATCACATTCAAACTTCAGAAAGGGACCTGGTCCATTCTCAAAGGTTAGCACTCTTAACATAGCAGTTTGAATTATGCATGTGAACCGTTACAATTGTCACATGTCTGTCATTCAGGTATTTGATCGTTGTCCCATATTTTGAATGCCTAAATGACACATTCTTTCACATAATACACCCTTTCACTTTCTTTATACTCCATATTTCTTTTCAAATCCCCCTCCAAGATCAGAAACTTTTAAAACCCTTTTTTCTCCTCTCTCAAAAACACTTCAAATGGTTAAACTCTTTGTTCCTACTGGAGATTTTTATGATGAAGATGTTTTAAGTATGAAAAGGGACCAGGTCCACCAAGCAAAAGGAAGATGTGGAAAAGATGATGTTCAAAAGGGGGAAGTTGATATTTTGAGAACTCAAAGTATTCTGAACAGGAGGGTGTCTGATTTAAAAAAAATTAAAAAAAATTGATATGATTCCTCAATTGTTGATCTGTTTATCTCGGAAGCCTTAAGTGCGTTTGATTTCATCAATCTTTTTAGCATAAGAAACTCAGCCTTGCTTTGGAAGCTATGATAGCTTCTATAGCTGACAAAGATACTGAAATGGCTTGCCTAAAGGCTCAACTTCTGAAACAGAACTATCTGGGGGACCAGGTTTAAAGAACTAACTGGCAGCCCTGAAGGTCAACATGTAGCCTGGGCAGCAAAGCATGCTGAACTTTAAAAAAAGCTTCTAAAAAATACCATGCTAAGGGATATGCTCTACTAATTCTATTCTTTCAATCTCTTGCCTCTAAGTCATCCCTTCTCTTCTTAACTTTCCAAGTCAGTTTTTATTCTTTTTTTTTTTCTATCGAACCTAAGTGGGCATTGTTCTGGTTTTCATTTGTAATCATATTTGCAATGCTTTGATGGCTGATCTTTAATTTATGAATGAAAAATGTCTTACTTCTACTGGCTTGTCTCATTACTTTATGCATTTTTTTACTCATGCTCAGTGTTACCCAAGTGGCCATGAATTTGCTTGAACTGCATTTCTGTCAACTTGGTTTACTGCTTTAACCCTTTTTTATGATGTCAAAAGGGGGAAAATTGTTAAGGTATGAGATCAATGATGTTAGCTATTTGAAGAAAACATGGGTCATGCCGATAAATGATGTTAGCTATTTGAAGAAGACATGGGTCATGCCAATAGGAGGAATCAATGCTAGCTACTTGAAGAGGACATGGTCATGCCGATAGGGGGAATCAATGCTAGCTACTTGAAGAGGACATGGTCATGCCGATAGGGGGAATCAATGCTAGCTACTTGAAGAGGACCTGGTCCTGCCAATAGGGGGAAGAAGTTGTTTGTCATCATCAAAAAGGAGGAAAATGTTATTATGATGTTTTGATGATTTGACAAACTTCGGGGATGATGAAACTCTAGTTACCCGAAGAGTTCTTGTTAATAGGGGAAACTGGTGAATAAGTATGTTATCATCAAAAATGGGGAAAATGTTAGTTTGGAGGTGATATTAAGTTTTGATGATTTAACAAACTTAAGGATCTAACAAGGAACCAGATCCTTGTTATTGGGACCGCTTACAGGAGAAATGAATGAATAAACTCAGTATGAGGAATATTTGTGTGTAATCATCAAAAAGGGGGAAAATGTTATATTCTAGGTGTTTTGATGATCCTCAAAAATGCAGGAACCTGGTCCCTGGCAGAGTGCTCTCGTCCAGATTCAAATAGGGTACAACTGTAAAGCTGTCACGTCAGGTGGTAGGTGAGGTGCCAGCGTACTGAACCAATCAGAATGAAAGAGGTTGTTTATCCAACGGGTAATAACTTTTTATGGTTGATATCTTCAACATGACAAACACCATATTAGATTCATTCATTTCAAAGAAGGAAGTCAGCTAGCAAGTCTTTTCAAGAACTCACAAAGAAGTTCTCAAGGGACCTGGTCCCTACAAGACTGCGATATGAAAAGGTGACAAGACAGTTCGTTAGAAAAAGCTGATGGTAGGTGCACAACTTTTCACACCAGCATGCTCTCTGTCAATAAGATTGTCTCAACGAGTTTGTGTTGATTTATATCATCTCTTTTCAAAATACACAAACTCAAGATTTGGCAAACAAAACTTGGATTTTCTCTAAAAATTCACAAGCTTGAAAAGAGAAGGCCATCTTCAAGGAAGAACACTGCTCATATCTACAAGGGACCAGATGGAGTATTGAAACGTCTTGTTGTATTTAGAGTTGTGTATCTTATGTGCTTAAATTGTAAATCTATTCCTATGTTATAAAAGAATTAGATTTTTTGTTCGGTTTCTAAAAGCCTAAATCAGTTGAGTTTAACTAGTTTAGTGGGAAGCATTGTTTTGCTGCTTAGTTAGATTCTAAGTCATCTAGGAGCTAGCTGATTTAGTGGGCGGTGTGGTATCTGCTTAGAAAAGTCTAAGTTATCTAGGGGTGATAGCTTAGTGGGCAGTGTTGTATCTGCTCTGGCTTATCTAAGTAATAGGAGATATTGCTTAGTGTGGAGATTAGTAGGTTAATCTCATTTTGTAAAGTGGCTTTTACTTTTGCTTGAGAAGATTATTGAAAGCAGTTTGAAAAGTCTTGGCAAGCCAGGTCGTGGTTTTGCTCCCTTGAGCAAAGAGGTTTCCACGTAAAGTTGTTTGTGCAATCTTTACTTTAAGTATTTATTGTACTGTCTGTTATTGTAACTGTGTTGAAGATTTGGTCCCATCGATAGTCATGGACTCATACATTCCAACAGGTTTGCTATAAATTATGTGATGGAAGTTCTTATTTATAATTTTTTTTTTTTTTTTTGTAACTGGTTCTTATTTATAATTTTATATTGCTTCCCATTTGAATTATTGGCAAAAAAGAATAGTTGACATACAGATTCGATTGAACTCAGTAATTTTAGTTTAAATTTTAGCTCGGACTGGGCTCTCGAGCTATATATTAATGTCAGTGTCAATTAGATATGACATTTGATTTTCTTTTGAAAAACTTCAGCTCTTTGCTTGTACAATCATGTTAGTTTAACATTTTCAGTGGCTCGCTAGCATTGTTAAAGTCAATGATAAATTATGTCCACAAAACTTGTTTCTTTGTTTTATTATACTATGCAAATGACTGTCCATTTCCTATTATTTATCTCACATGATTATGAGATGTAAATTCTAAAATTAAATGTAGTGGGGAACACTTATTTTAGTTTAATGATATTAGACTACTACTATTTGAGAAGTTTTTGGGTTTGAACTTTTTGGATATAGAAATTTTTTGTTAGAAACTATTTTCTCCTTAAATGGATATCATGTGACCTAAATTTAAATTGGTTTAGATCTCAATGAGAGTATCAAACATGGGATGAGAAATCAAAAAAATTACTTAGCAAAAAGCAAGTTGATCTTCTAGAAGGGTGGTGACATGTTTATGAGCATTTAATTCATGTGGAGGACATTGAACCATGTATGGTATTATCCACAGCAGTTGCAGTTCTTCAAGAATGAAAATGACAAGGATAAGTCTATGAGATCCATTTATTGAGTTTTTTTTTTTGGGGTGGGTGAGTGGGGTGGGGTATTTGATTAGAGTAAAGGGATAACATGATGCACTAAAGTTCGCGCTATGCATAGGATTTGGGAAAGAGTTCGATCATAAGGATTTATTGTACATAGTCTTATCTTGTATTTTTGTCCAAGGCTATTTCCAAGACTTGAACTCATGACCGTCTTAGAGTCGTTCATTTAATTGTGGCCTAAAATTTAATTTTAATAAGAAGCTTCGATTAATTTGAAAGTTATATTTTAGCTCTTTAAGATGTAATATAATTAGTTAGTTTTTTCTAATATCTTTAAGTTTTGAATACTTAAATTTATATTTTCATTTGACATAGTTAAATTCTTATAAATAACAAAATTGATAGTATCTACCTATGAAGAAAAATTAAAATAAAAGAAAGTGTAATAAAAGTTAAGATAATAGTATAAACGAATTTTTGAGGGATTGGACAAACTCATTTTGACTTATTTACATCATATGATCTTTTTCTAAGATTGCTCTTTAAATTGTGTTATTTGTTAGTTTGTTATACTAAATTTCGTCATGATTTTTTAGACATAATTTAACCCACCAAGCTAATAGGGGATATATAATTTAAAAGAGTTAACTTTAAAAAAATTCATTTGTGCAAATGTCACAATGACATTCACTTTTCATTAACAATTACTAATTTTTGTATTTTTTTTTACTAAGAAGATATTATATGTTATAGTAAAAATATATTACATCATTTATATGTCTATAAAAATTTATTTAAGAAATACAAATATGTATTATTCTTTTAGAACAGGATAATAAGTTGAATTTTATGCATTCAATAGATGAAACTGACAAAAGGAACATACAAATTGCAAAAGGTGACTTTTTTGGGGAAAGTTGCGCGAAATGACAAACATTTGCAGTATACTCCATGATGTAAAATAGTTATAGTTTCAATTATTTTTAATATGTGATTATAGTTTCGAGAAATTTTGCTATTTGATTTCCTAATTGTATTAATTCGAAATTTATATAATTCGGTCTCTAATTGTATAAATCAAGATTTTTTATAATTTGGTTCTAATTGTATGAATTCAAAATCTATATATGTTTACCCTAGTTATTTGTATACAGTTTATGGAAAATTCATAATAAATTACTATGTTTGTATGGCAAGCGAAATATATAAACAGAGTTCTGAAAAATTCCTAAATGTATAAAAACATAATTTGTATGTACTTACCATGTTTGTGTAGAGAATAGCAGAAGAAAAGTATAATAAGGGAGACCTTCTGCTAGCCAAGATCGTTAACTAAATTCGGAAGATTCAACTAAAGAAGAGAAAGCTAGAAGGGAGAACTTGTTTATGGAAGAAGACTCTTGAATTGTCTTTGGTTTTGGGTTGATTACAAATGCATAATGGCACTCCTATTTATACTTGTATAGGGATGCTTCTAGAAACTATTCTAGATACATCTACAAGAAATATCTAGATATTCTTATCTTTTAATTATGTTACAAGAATCTAGATATTTCTATACTTTACAATAAATATCTAATTATCTAGAACATCTAGATTTTTCTCAAGTATAAATATTAAAGATATATACTCTACAAAATTCTAGAAAGTTCTACTAAATATCTAAGATATTTTTTGTACCTCCAAAAAATCAACTTTAATTTTTCACAGTTTGTATATTTGCAAGCGAAATATACAAACGGCAGCTTCCATAGCAAATGAAACTATAGCTATAAAGTGTAATTATCAAAATTATAGTTATAGAGCCTTATTATTATCTTTGCTATTTTTGAAATTTGTTACATCACACCAGGTTGAAACTTGAAAGTAGCTTTTGGATTCTGTCAATAATTCTGTAATCTAGAGGAAAGAATTATGCAATCAAGATGAAACATTGATTTTTTCATTGAGAGTTTATGAGAAGCTACAGAAAATACATTGTGCATTGCACCTAATCTCTCTAATCATCTAGCATTATATAGATGTCTAACAGACTAACAATCTAACACACACGTCACCCATGTGACTCTTCTAACAACCTTCTAGTAGCTTCCTAACAGTATTAACCACCTCTAACAGACACTTAACAGTGTGACACGTTTTAAGTAACTAACTCAGCAACTAACTCTTTCAATAGATTCAGTTCATCCGTAAAGAATGCAATTAGCCCATTAGCTTATGAGTCCATTAATTTGCTTCTTTTAAAATTAAAATAAAACAAAATTCCTCTATCTATATCGTAATACATTATTATTATAAGTGTTAAAAGAAATAGGTTTTGCACCAATAATATTGTAGTTAGAATTTATATAAAATACTCTAGGCATATGTTGGAGCCTAGAGGATATCTAAATTATGGATCAAGGAAATTCATCCACTGAGAATATCATGATTGTTGTAAAGTTACTTCCACAAAAAGAAATAATTACTAGATTTCTTTTATTAATAATATTTCATGTAAACCTAGCCATTGAAAAATCCAATTTGTTTTTAATAATAATGTATTTATATATGATGAGATACACTAATCAGAGGGAGTACAATATCCTTTTTTTCATAATAATATATTTACATGATATACTGATTATGTTCTGTGTAGATCTCAAGTAAAAAGAAAACTTTGATCACCCTTTCTTTGCATGCCCCTATGAGATCGCCTTCTAAAATGGATAGGTGTTGCTAGAAATGATATGAACTGGGATCAAGACTTTTCATGGAGATGAAGAAATGAAAAGAATCTCAAACTGTGTTTTGTGAATGGTAATCGGTGTTTGTTTAAGTGGAAAGGGATCAGAAAGGGAAAGGGAAGAGGGGTTTCCTATATGACCTGAGTAATGTTCTGCTCTTGGGATAGAGCAGAAAAGCAGTAAATAGAGTGTACCTCATGGGATGATGGCTTTGAATATAACTAAAGTTGCTCTGTGCTGCTGATTGAATTTGTAACAACATTGATATGCAGTCATGGTAGGAGTACACAACGCTTTAAAGAAAATACATCCGGATATCATCACCATCATTGTGCTTCGGCATCCTCAGCATGGAAAACAAATTGCTTTGGTATGATTCATGTTCTAGCCTAATAGAATTTATAATTTATTGCTCTAACTTCTCTCTCTCTCAAAAGCTAACTTGACCAAATCATTAAGTTTATTGAACCATGATCACGCTCAAGTGCTTCTTCTAACGTCTGTCAAGTGAACTCTTAAATGATCTTGATCTCTTCTTTAAGCTTGTATTCATCCTCATTCTCATGTCCACCCACAGTGTGCAGCGGAGGAAATAGTTGGATGGCTTCCTGATATTGCATTATAGTTCAAGAGCAGAAAATTTGTCAAGTCAACATAAAAATACTTGAAAACAGCCATACACACTCTTTTTGTGAATTATAACAAACTAAGAATGGCTAAAGAGAAAATCAGAAAGAGTTTAGAGTTTGTTGCTAATATGCTTTGTTCTAGAGCTCTGCCAATAATTTAAAGTAACTTCCACGAGGTCTTTGTAATCAGTCATCTTTTATTCTAAAAATTGTAATTCTGCCCTTTCGTAAACTATAATATTCGTTACAATACTGCCAAGAAAAAGTGATGATGAATTGAGCAAAACTTAAGTTTGGATTCCACCAAAACTAGAGTTGTGGAAGCTAACAGAAAACAGCAAAAAAAATCTATATACAGTGTAAGCTAACACAATATCTGGCTAATCCTCGGATGCTACCCGCTGCTTCTTCCATTTATAAGCAGAAGCCAAAATGTTACGATTGTTCGCCTGCATTTCTTCAGGGAAAAGATAGTCTATGTACTCCTCGTAGACTGCTGGACCATCCTCCATGTCTATTTGCCTTCTCTTCGTCAGTTTCTTTGGTAGTTTGGCATAGACTAAATTGACATCTCCAAGCTCACCAAAACTGCTTTCCATATTTAGCCATTCTTCCAGAAGCATTCCTCTTTCTTTTTTCAGTTCTGGTGCAGATAT
>JAJONQ010053796.1:0-10017 GCA_036250385.1 Solanum microdontum
AATTGCTTCAATATATGTGCATCTTTACTTTTCCAAGTATTGGTATGAGAAAAGGGTAATTTCAGCAGTAGCTTTGTGATTCCTCTTGTCAATCAAATGAGGTCCATTGTGTCATTTGAGCTCTTATGTAATTCATTAGTGTTACATTTCCATCTTGTGTTATTGTTACTACCCTAAGTGCATATTCACATATTTCCTACTACTGATCCACAGTTCTGATGCTAAAAAATAATTATGACCACCAAAGTAACAATCTCAAAGATTAAAAAAGCTATATGAAGTGGTATATGTGTAAGGGTGGCAGCCCAGGGGCAAAAGCCTAGCATGGGTTGATCCCAATTTGTGTATAAGGGTGGCAGCCTAGGGGGGAAAGCCTAGCAGGGGTCGATCCCAAATTTATATATTTGAGGACAGCATCCCAGGGGTTAAAATGCCTAGCATAGGTCATCCTCTTTTACCACTGATCAGTTGGTTATTTGTATCACATGCTTTACAGAGATCACAATGTAAAGAAAATTACAGAAAAGAATATAATGTACATGATCCCACAACAGCAATAAGGGTGGTCTTTTAATCTGATCTATACATTTACATATTGATACTTGATTTCAATTGAGCTCTTGTTTACATATGTTATTGCCTTACATATTCAGTACATTCTTCGTACTGACGTCCCTCTCGGAATACGCTGCATTTCATGCTGCAGCCACAGGTACTCCAGCTAGTAGACCTCCCCAGTAGGAGCGGACACTCAGCTGCTATTGGTGAGCTCCAAGTTGATTCCGGGCTTAACCGAGTCTTTGGCATCTATTTTGTTATCGTATAGTAGTTAAGGGTAAGGCGGGGCCCTGTCCCGACCTAAACTAAGGTTGTCTATCTTGTAGAGGCTTTGTAGACTAATGTATAAAGTTTGGTTGTGTCTTGTCTCTTAACAATTGTGGCCTCAACGGCCAAGTGTTGTACATAAGTTTTGGGCCTGTCTATGTCGGTCTTTTATCACTACAGGGCATATAAGCTTGTCTTAGCTTCATAGTTATCATAGTTAAATGTATGGTAAGTGCAGTTTGTAAGTTGGTTCTCCCGGGCCATTTAGGCATCGGGTGCCTGTCCGTCTTAATCAGATCTGAGGCGTGACAGTAAATAAACCCTAAAACGTCTTTATTCTGCACTTTTCGACTTTGAGAGCTAATGAACGACCCCAGACGAGTTCTTGATCGTTTTTCACCATTCTTGAGGCTAAAGGTAAGGTTTAACTCCCCAAATCCATTTTTAGATCCGTAAAATGTAGTTTCTGGGGTAATTATCATTGGGGAAAGGTTTTGATCCGAAGTTAATGGTGGAAAAAGCCCTAATTTGGGTATTGGGATCTTAGGTTGGCCTAGGGTTGATAATTTTGATTATAATCCGGATAATTAGGCCTCATTTATTAATCCTTTCGTTAATTGTATGTTTAAACCACAAACAAGCGAAAAGAATTCGGAAAGGGAAGATTCAAGTGCCTTAGGGGATTGAAACTTGGATTCGAGGTAGGTGATGACTGTGATTTCATGTTGGTGTGATATATGTTTGTAATTGCTCAATATGATGTATGTATGTATGTATGTATGCGAATGTTGCATAATTGATTACCTAATCGTAAATGAGGAAAATTGAATAATTGTATGTCATGAATCACCTCTTGTTGTATGATTATGAGAATATATATTGTGATTGTGGTTTGTTGAATGGATCGGGTGTTACATTTCGACACACTAACTTGGATTGGTTGTCACGTTTCGGCATAAATATGGGATCGGTTGCCACGTTAAGGCATAATTATGGAATCGGTTGCCACGTTCCGGCATAAACATTGGATTATGTACCACAAACCGGTAAGCTAACTGTTTGGGTGTGGCTTCCATGAGAGGACTATTGAATTGTGTTGTTTATCTACTTGTGATTATTACGTTCATATCTAATGATGATTGATATTGGAAGACTGTATGTTGCTCTAAATTGATAACCAATGTGTGTTATTGAGAACGTGGAATGCTACTTTGATCCTGAAAAGATAACTAATATTGTATATGTTCAATATATGCCTGTTTTATAATGTTGTGGTTACTTGCATGTGTTTCACTTATTGGGATAGCCGTGTGATCCTACTAGTACACTGTGATTGTGTACTGATACTACACTTGCTTGTTCTTTGTTAAGTACAGGAATCTTCATGCGGCTATTGATAGACCTCAACTAGGTGACTATTGAGCGTGACTGGATTCAAGGGTGAGCCAGTTCTTTCAGGCTTCCATAGATCTTTCTTGTTTAAGTCAACTATTTTCGAACTGAGACTATTTGTTAAGGATGTTTGTTTAGTTTCAGAGTTGTACCCCTTGTTCTTAGACTTGTTGTTGTCTGGGTCGTGACAAAGTTGGTATCAGAGCCCTAGGTTCGTTGATCTCATTGTACCAAAACTATTCTGGTAGAGTCTTGTGGAATGATATGATGACGTCCATACTTTTCTTTGAGAGACTATAAGACTTTAGGAAAAACTCACTTCTTTCTACTCATTCGTGCTATGACTTGAATCCAAATTGTATCTGGGTGATACAAATTCTTTCCTCCTTTACTCGTCCGAACTAGAGCAACAAAAGTGGTAATACTATCAGTAGCAAGAGAGGATGTGTATAGACTATCGACAATTGAATAGTGTCACCATTCAGAACAAATATCCATTGTCTCGGATAGATGACCTTTTTGACTAATTGCAAGGTGCATCAAATTTCTTTAAGATTGATTTAAGGTCTGGTTACCATCGGTTAAAGATTGAAGCGGTTAAAAATTGGGTTCAACCAAGTTCTATGATTGAAATTAGAAGTTTTATGGGGCTCGCTTGCTACTATTGTCGCTTGTGGTATGATTTGAGTCCAATTGGTATCTCCCGATACCAATTGGTATCTCAACGAAGTAAACTAGACGTCGTAGTCCCAACTGAAGGGACACAAGCAAGTTAATTGGAACTGAGAAGGTTTCAATTGGTATCTGGCCTTAGGGGCCGTATAAGGCATAGATTATCAGTAATGGTCGTCTTGGAACGAACTAATTAAAGATTTTGGACTTGTCTGCAAGTTGTAACTGCTTGAGTGTAGTGAAACTTGTTGTTAAAAGAAAGTCATCACGAGATTAGGTGAAAGGGTCTAGATAAATTACGATGTGGTTCGTAAGCGAGAAATATGGACGTATGTTATGACTAACTGATAACCGTATGATAGTCTGGGTGTATCCTAGGGATGTGTGGGTTATGGTGTTGAATTAATGAGAATGAGTTCGATTGTGTATAGTTGGATTAATGCGGGGTAGACAATGATTATCCTAGTGTAGAATATTATCATAAATTGCTCAGTAAAGCTGAAAACCGTTGGGAGATTTAGAAAAGAGAAAAATCCCAGAAAATTTTATTGGCAGGGATTTTGTTTTCGTCAGGGCCGCTGGGGTAGGATTTTCCCCGTCACGGCGAGACCGTCAGTGCGGGATTTCTCTCGCCAGAGCGGGACAGGGTAAGACAGAATCTCAGCCATGTCTCCCTTATTTTCCCTAGTCACAATTATGGACCCCGAATCGTACCCGAACTAACCCCATCACCTAATTCAGTGTTCAACAATCGAATATAAGTTATAAGGCGTGTTAAAAATTGTGAAGAACCTGGGCCTATAAGAAGGAAATCAGCGAGGCTGTGGAGGCCGGAGAAATGGTAATGCAGGTAGAAGGAGTAGTGCATCCATGCAATAAGGCTGCCCCGTCAAGATAATAGAGCTCAGTTTTATGTTTTTTCGGGTAAGACCGTGTTTGAGGGTGTGATGCAGTCGTCACAAGTGCTACTCTTGTCTATACCTAGATGTTTTTTATTTTGTGTGGTTTGGGTTCTACTTATTCGTACGTGTTAGTTCAATTACCTTGGGATTTGATGTGGTTTGTGATATACTTGATGCCCCCATCTATGTTTCTACCCAAGTTGAAGAGTCAGTCATAGTCACCCTTATATATCATGTTTGTCTTATTGTGTTTAGGGATTTTCAGACTTGGGTTGATTTGGTTATGGTGGATATGACTGACTTGATATAATCTTAGGCATGACTTGGTTGTCCCCCATGTTATACCGGGCTTAATTGTAATACTAAGTCAGTAACTCTAGAGAACCCCGATAGGGAAAAATTAGAGTGAAAAGGGGTGTACAAGCCTAAGCTAGCTAAAATCACATCCTCCATTCGGGCTAGGAAACTGGTGGGGCAAGATTATTTGGCGTGATTGACTCATATTAGGGATGTTGAGGTTGAATCCCCCTCTTTTGAGTCTATCCCTGTGGTGTCAGAATTGAGAGAGATTAAAGCTTAAATCCAAGGGCTTTTTGATAAAGGTTTCATCTGTCCTAATGCTTCCCCGTGGGGTGTTCCTGTCTTGTTTGTTAAGAAGAAAGAGGGTAGTATGAAGACTGATGATGTTATCTTAAGCCATAAATGAGTGGATTGATACCAGAATGACAAACTTATGAATAAGAAAGGTCACAATGAGTATACTTGGGTGAAGGAAATTGAAGTATTTTAGTAAGAAATTGTGTATAAATTGGTTTAGTCCTCTGAATTTGATGAGTATACCTGAGTTTGGGGTGTCATGTTAATGAAAAGGTTGACTTCGTAGTGATAGTCAAGAATGACATAGCGTAATGGTAATAAGAGCCGTGATGGATTGTGATGGGATGGAACTATATAATAAGATTGTTGGTCAAATGAAGTTTCTATAGTAATTACGACTTGCGAGTACCTAAGGTTATGGTATTCTAATATTGAGTAACGTGGTTGTATGAAAAGTTATAAGAGATGGTAGGACATCACTCGAATAGAATGTTAAAAAGCAAGAGTTATAATGAAGGAAAATATAGTAGAATGTAGTACAGACTTTAGAGAGAGGCTAGAGTAAGAATATATTATTTGATTGCAAAGGCTAAAGAGGTATCTGCAGAGGTGTAGATAATTGGGTTTAGAGACGCGTGATTTCATTGTTTTGTTGTGGCTATGATAATAGTGTCATGAGTCCATCAGATGGGTTAAAAACTATTGAAAAAACACTTGAGAAAGGATTGTGCAGACATTAGCATGAGCGTGATGATAAGTGCTTTGTTTTTGTTTTTGAGTTTAGTAATGAGTACGATTGAATTGTTGGCAAAAGATATTGTAAGATTGATGGAGATACGATCAATAATTGGAGATCAATGATTTCATAAAAATATTCAAGGTACAAGCTAATGTTGATAGAGAAAGGAATTGTGTTATACGGTGAAAATTATAATTCAAATTTTTCATTGTAAGTCTACATTCGTGGTGATGTATTTTGTCAAGGTATGAATTGGCAAGGTGAGACATGATCAATTGTATCTGGTATCAAACATGTGAAAGGACTTACACCTAATTTGAGTAGTAAAGTTTATTACTTTTGATTGTTAAAGCACCTAAGAAAGGTTTTTATGTAAAAGTGTTGGTTTAGAGTGAGATAAATGGTCAGAGTGTTCATGATGGTTGTTAGTATTGAGAGTGTGGACTTTAGTGGAATGATGTGAAAAGTAGGTGGATTCAAGCGAATGGAAATGGCTGGTATCGACTCTTTAGATTAAAACCTTTAATGTTATTCGATAAATTCTCATGTGACTATCTATTTCATTTCGTACATGGTTGTGATTATAAGTCGCTAGCTATGCTCAAGTGTGTTTTTAATTTTGTGGGTGGATCCTTAGTGGTAGATCATGGGTACCAAATCTTGCGATGTTCTCTTGGTTAAGTGAGAAGATTAGGAAGATTTCGTTTTTTCGAATGACATAATTGATGTTGTCTTGGAGTTGTTAAAGTATTTTAGTGGTTCTACATGTACCATCTTGCTTATGAGAATTTATAGAAGAGCTACCATGCGTATTTGTGGTTGTCCGATAATCTTAAATATTTCTCTAGTTATTGAGGTCATGTATCGATTATGTGTGGTTGAATATAGGGATCTTTGGGTCCAATTCTACTGTTCTTAAGAGGTAATCTACAATTGCTAAATCTAGCATTTCGGTAGTGTTATTAGGAGGGATTGTATGCTTGGACATATCCCTCGATGAGTATCTGATATTTAAAGATCAAATTTGTTATAACTTAAGCTCATGGGAATTTATGTTGTGGGATGGAGATGTTGTTAAGAACTGTGATTGTTTGGGTATTATTAGTGTGTGTTAGTTGGTTCAAGTTCACTTCTAATTGTAGCGAGTATTGATTTAGAATGTTATCATGCTTATGTGAGAAAGGATTAGTCCTGATGATTGTGTCAAGATCCTCGATAACATGTGGTAGACGTGTGTACGATCAACTTTGGTGGTTGTTAGGAATCGTTTTATTGATTAGCTTAGTTTACATACAATAATATTTATCACTCGAGTGTTGAGATGACTTCATTGAGGCATTGTAAGGGATGATGTGTAGGTATTCAATTGGTTGGTTTGAGGTAGGAGATGTGAAACCCTTAGGGGGTAATGAGATTCGTTAAGAAGGGTATGCGAGACAAGTATCCCTAGTAATTCGACGATTCAAATACTACTTTACCCTTACTTTAGCCAGTCATTCCTAGTTGATCACTCAGGGACGAGTGATGGGTAAATTGGTATCTATTGTAACGACATGATTCCGTCGTTAGGAAAAAGTCAATGGGAAAAAAATTCGGGCCAGAAAACTTTTGAGTAGTAACTTGAAATTTTCTAGCCTAGTCCAGATTTGGACGAAATTGGAGTCAGACGAGTATAGAGAAGTATGGTAACAATTAGGTGATTTAATTATGATTTTGATCACATGAGTAGATAGCTAAGACGTTATGAACCCGTACGACTTTACGAAATTAAATTCGGGTGAGTAGAACTCTCGAAACTAATCTTAGCGTGATCAGCTATTTTCTGAGTGTCATGGGATGAAGGTGTGTTGTGAAATGGGAGTTTGGAATTCTTAAATTTGCTCACTGGTTCCGTGCAAGCCGTTGGGACCGATTCTGCCGCCAGGGCGTGGCAGTTGTAGCGGGGAGAGGACTGTTGAGGTAGGTCCAACGCGACTTAAGCTCGTAAATAAACCTCAAAACGTCTTTATTCTGCACTTTTCAACTTTGAGAGCTAAGGAACAACCCCAGACAAGTTCTTGATCATTTTTCACCATTCATGAGGTTAAAGGTAAGGTTTTAACTCTCCGAATCCATTTTTCGATCCGTAAAACGTAGTTTCTTGGGTAATCATCATTGGGGAAAGGTTTTGATCTGAACTTAATGGTGGAAAAAGCCCTAATTTGGGTATTGGGATCTTGGGTTGGCCTAAGATTGATAATGTTGATTATAATCTGGGTAATTAGGCCTCGTTTATTGATCCTTGCATTAATTGTATGTTTTTAGACCATGAACAAGTGGGAAGAATCCGGAAAGGGAAGATTCAAGTGCCTTAGGGGATTCAAACTTGGATTTGAGGTAGGTGAAGGTTGTGATTTCATGTTGGTGTGATATATGTTTGTAATTGCTCAATATGATGCATATATGTATGCGAATATTGCATTATTGATCACCATAATCGTAAATGAGGATAATTGAATAATTGTATGCCATTAATCACCTTTTGTTGTATGATTGTGAGAATATACATTGTGATTGTGGTTTGTTGAATGGATCGGGTGTTAAGTTTCGACACACTAACTTGGATCGATTGCCACATTTCGGCATAAATATGGGATCGATTGCCACATTCCAGCATAATTATAGGATCGGTTGCTATGTTCCAGTATAAATATTGGATCGGGTACCACGAACCGGTATGCTAACTGTTTGGGTGTGGGTTCCATGAAAGGACCATTGAATTGTGTTGTGTATCTACTTGTGATGATTACGTTCATATCTAATGATGATTGATATTAGAAGACTGTATGTTGCTCTAAATTGATAACCAATGTGTATTATTGAGAATGTGGAATGCTACTTTGATCCTGAAAAGATGACTAATATTGTATATGTTCGATATATGTCTGTTTTATAATGTTGTGGTTACTTGCTTGTGTTTCACTTATTGAGATAGCTGTGTGATCCTACCAGTACACTGTGGTTGTGTACTGATATTGCTCTTGCTTGTTCTTTGTTGAGTACAGGGCATCTTCAGGCCGCTATTGATAGACCTCAGCTAGGTGACTATTGAGCGTGACCAGATTCAAGGGTGAGCCAGTTCTTTCAGGCTTCCATGGATCTTTCTTGTTTAAGTCCACTCTTTTCGGACTCAGACTATTTGTTAAGGGTGTTTGTTTAGTTTCGAGGTTGTACCCCTTGTTCTTAGACTTGTCATTAGTAGAGTTTTGGTACAATGACTTTTAGGTTCTAAGGGTTAAGACTTCTGGATTAGTTTTGGTTAAGTTATTTGTTTAAACCTTTGGAGTTTATGGAAACTTCGTATTTTTATTATCATTTAAACCTGCTTCCGTACCCTTAAATGTCTTAATTTTTAGTTAAGTTGTTAGTTGAGTTGTAGTAATGGTTCTCCCACCGGAGGATTAGTGTGAGTGTTAATCACGACGGTCTAGGTCGTGACAGTAAGAAAAGTATTTTACATTTTATTTTATAAAAGAAATATTATTTTTTTGGATAATAATTTTTTAATTTTTAATTTTAACTAATACTAATAATTTATTTATTTTTTGTCAAGGTTGAATGTTTTGTCCATGTGGAGTGTGATGTGATAATTTTTTAAAATCAAAGAGAGAGTGTATTACACACCAAGATGAGAGTGGTATAAAATAGAGATGTGTGCTTCTCAAACTAAAAAGTGATAGTTTAGGTTTGAAACTAAAAAAAAGGATATAATTTAGGTGTGTTTTTGACACTTATCTCAATAAAATAAGATAGAGAAGGGAGTGGGGATTCAGAAATGACGGGTAGTCATGAGATGGTCAAGAGGTGAGGGTTGGATGAAGTTGGGTGAAGAGGGAGAAACTTTATCTATACATTTTAATTTTATAATAATTGAAAAAAATGTTAATTAACTCTCATTGAACAAGAGTTGCTCTGCCGCCAGTGTCTAGATCTAGTATTGCCAAATATTTGTTGGAATGGTTAGTTGTTTAGTTATTATACAAAAAATTGGTGTACTAGAATGATCACTTGTTTAATCGCAGGAGGGATATAATATTTTGATTATTAGAATAATTAGTTATATAAGAAGAGTCTATTACCAATTATAAAATTCAAGTAGCTAGTTGTAACTTTAGGCTAGATGTGTCAAATGAGTGAGTCAAATTGAGCTGAGTTGATAAATGAATGAGTTATTGACCTGCCCAAAAGCTACTTGGATTGAAATGAGCTAAAATGTGAGTCATAACTTAACCTGTCCAATTCTTAATAGTTTGAAATGAATTGGACTAATAAATGAACCGATTTTGACACGTCCAGATTTGACTGATTGAACTTGCTTTTGACACCTCTACTTCAAGCTAACAAGCTCACCAATTACTGATTTTGGAGCGATGTTGTTCGCCAATCACGCCGGGATCCACTTGTTAATCCCACAAAATTTTCTTTGAATATACAACGATATACATGATATATACATACAGAAAAGATATACATAGATTGACCAAAGGATATACACTACTTCAAAAACTCATTTCCCAATTTTCACACATCCTTTTATACACCATCACCAAGAAAACTCCATAACCACCAACCAAATACTGCAAATCCAAAAACAAATGTCACATTTATATGTCTGATATATAATTTCATTTTAAACTGATGCATACAATAAATTGGCTTAACTCCCTATTTATAAAAAAGATCAGAAGTTACTTGCAAGCTATTTTGTAAGTTACTTTAGGAAGTTGCATGTAAAGCTATTTATAAGTTCTTATGACTTTTTTTAAAAAGTTATTTAAAATTACTTGTAAATTAAAAAAAAAAAAACAAGTTGCAAAGCTATTTGTAAGCGTCTTCGAGGTATAGTGATAG
>JAJONQ010053797.1:0-17837 GCA_036250385.1 Solanum microdontum
GGGGGGCTGTTTGGAGCCGTTTTGGGCCCCAGCCCAACGGCTAAAAGGGCCCAACGGCTCCTTTAACGTTCACATTTTAAAAAAAAATAAAAATTCAAATTGACCGTTGAACCGGACCGGAACCGGTTCTTACCGGACCGGATCAACCGGATAAAAATCCGGGTTCCGTTTCGGTACCGGTTCCGGTACCTATAAGACCGGTTCCTTACCGGTTCAACCGGTACCGGTCTGACCGGTACGGGAACCGGACCGGACCGGATAAAAACCGGTCCGTTTGCCACCCTTAGTAAGGATTCATATAGCGGACTCCTACTTGTTTGGGATTGAGGCATCATTGGTATCCATGCACTCGTTAGCTATTAGGGCCAGCATCCATGATCAGCCTCCTCGTGATGAATGTCGTCTGGTGTTTGTCAATTAACTTGTGCATCGCCCTCTTGATATTCTCACTCGACCAACTTGGCTTAAAAAAATTCAGTTTCTTTATTAGAGTAAAATCAGGTCTACCTGCCACCATAAAGGACTACCACCATTCTTTTATCTTCTTGGAAAACTTTCAACATCTAATCACCAGTTTTCAAATTTGAAGTATAACCTATAATTACCCCTTCCCCACATTTGAGTAATATGGATTATGTCCGAGCCAATCAAGCAATTCTGGAAAGTGCGGCCTACTTGATGTATCTAATTAAACTCTTCATCCCATTGTGTTGTGGAAAGGAATCTGTCTAATCTTGAGGAACTATGATGATTGTTGTCCTTCACCCAACCTAAGTGTATGCTCTCCCTGTTGTTTTTTTTGGCTTAAGAACGGGAGGATTTTATTTAATTAATAGGAAGGTTGATCCACACAAAAGTGGAACTAGTCTATGAGATATAGTTCCATTCGCATCTCTTTCAAGACCATTTGTTACAAGAGAAGGAGATGCTACAAAAACATAAGCTGGTTGCAGTTCATATGTGGATCCTTCGTTGTCCTTCCGTATTTAGCTAATAAGTCTGCTACTGTATTAGCCTCCCTCGGGATGAGCTTCAGAGATGATCCTTCCAGCTGTAGGAGTAGTGACCTGCGATCCGCGTAGATATGTGAGTACATGAGGTTATTACTATTCAAGGTGTTAAGTAATACCTGAGAATCAGATTCCACCAGCAAATGTTTATTGTTATTATTTTTTGCTATATTCAGTCCATGTAGCAAGGCCAGTACTTCTGCATGAAGGGCATTTTGTGCTTTGATTTTGCAAGCAAAACCCATGATCCATGTGCCTAGTTGATCTCTAATGACTCCTCCAGTTCCACCATTTGTGGTTTGTAGTTCAAAGGAACTATCAATACTTAGTTTAAATTTTCCTTCAGGTGGCCTGTGCCAAGATACAGGAACCATGTGTCTGGGGAGTTTTATGGGAGTTGTTTGTGCGATGTTGTAGTATTCAACGGCTTGGAAAGAAATATTATATATTGTGATAGGAGCTCTACTGATATTTTTTTTTAAAAAAAAGTTTGCTATTTATGTTTTTCCTAATAATCTAAAGAATTATTGGAGTTAGAATAGTGGCAGGCATCAAATGGTGATTGTTTATATTAACAAAGGACGTTGAAGTGCACAATTGTTGAATGCTAGCATGGATATCCTGGGAGTTAATAGAGATATTATATTTCTCCCATATACATTTAGCATCTGGGCAGTCAATAAATATATGGTTAATATTTTCATCTATGTTAGGGCATGAGGGACAATTTTTTGAACTTGTAATATTCCTGTTGTATAAAGCAATTGATGTTGGCAGTTTGTGTGGGAGGAGAGGCCATAGGAAGAATTTTATCTTGTTAATGGTATTTGCATTTCAGATCCAAATGCTTTTGGAATTTTCATTTATAGTAGGTTCGTAGATGGTTTGGAGATACATGGTGTAGGCACTTCTAGTGTTAAAATGTCCATCGTTACTTTTGTTCCAAACAAATGTGTCCGTTTTATCGGGGAGAGTTTGGATGTAAGTGTTTTTTATGGAATTTTTAACTTCGCTAGGGATGACAAAGGATAGGCATGAAATGTTCCAATTGTTATCTTTGAGGAGCTCATTTAGCAAAATATTGGATTCATTTCCATTGATCGGGCCTTGGAGTACTTGTCGAAGTGAGTATGTGGCTTCTATCCAATTGTCTTCCCAGATTTGGATTTTATTTCCATTCCCAATGTTCCAAGAGATGCCTTTGTGAAAAAGCGGAAAGGATCTTACAAGACTTCACTCCAAATGTAGGAATCATAAGGGTAACATTATGTTCTCCCTGTTAATGGTGGATCAATCAACTCCAAATCTTCTATGCATTCTGAAAATTCATAACTCATACATGACCCTGTCATTCTATTCATGTTAGATCCTCTGATACAAATCTGGTCATATCAAATTCTCCGCATGCTACCCATGATCCACACATAGACCTCTGGTTGTTCATTGCTTTCATTTTCCACCAAAGTTCATGTCTCTTAATTCTAACTATTAGAATCATATGCACCAGTTAGGTCTGCACAGTAACAGTGTGGATACCAGTAGTTATAGTTTTCTCTTTCCACAATCGGTTATAGTGAATGCTGCCTCTTAATTAACATGAAACACTTTATTTGAATTACATCATTGGGATGATAGCTGGACATTCAGTATATTTGCTAAAATCATCTTTGTTTCTCCAAGTAAGGATATTACTCCTAGGTCATCTTTTGGTTGCTGTCAGACTTTAGAAATCATTTAGAACTGAAAATGGAAGACATGAAAATCGCGGACATTTTGCCTCCTTTCCTAAACTATTGATTGTATGAATGCATATCTCAATCACGACTCTATGTTCCTTTTTTGGCTGAAAACTCAAATCTGCTTTCTGTCGTATGATAGTACTGCTGGTAATTGACTTGGGGTTTCTCTTCTACAATGTTGTAGGCAGAAAGGTAGATGAAGGCTTGTGTTTATCTTGGGAGAGTATCTTCTCTCAGCTCGGACGTGTGTGAGCATTGAGATGCTTCCTTAATCATTATTTGAATGTAGTGATTGTGTCATGTTACTTAGAAGCTCATATTATTAACATTTTTAAGGAAGGCCACTCTCCATTGTATACTTTGTTGTTGAATTATAGCAGTACTGGAAGAGAAATCAGTCTAAAAGAAAAGGAAAACAGTCAATTTTATTAGATTTTCTTTTAAAAAGAAGCTCTCAGTATTGCTTAAAGCAACTGTTGTAAGAAGCTTATGTTAGGTTTGGGCCAAATTGCACCAGTGTTTGGAAGGAAGAATGGGCGAAGAAGTCCTTGGCCAAAAACATTCTCAAGACAGTTTTGTTTGTTTGATATGCAAACACTATCAAACAAACACCATTAAAACTTGAAAATTGTTTTGCCAAAAACTTTTTCCTTAGCATAATAACTTTCCTTGAAATCACATATATAAGAAGTATCAACCTTCAATGCCGGTTTCTAGTGTAGCTACCTTTGGGGAATGAGTGGATTGTTCGAGATACTGTGATAGAACTTGAAAATGTTTCTTCAATGTTGAACAGTGGTTAAATAATGTCTGTATCATAGGTATATAAGGACAGAAGTGCTGAACTTGTGTCCAGTGATTTTGTCTACCCTTGTAAAGATGTGCTATCAAGTTGTTGTTTTCATGTGAAGTTGCTTTTTCACCCCTTCCCCATGCTTGTGTCATTGTTTTTTGGTATGACATTGCTACCATTAAACACATGTGTTTTGACCTTATACTTTTGCATCCCTTCCACTCTTCACTCTTGTTATATAGATCTTCTCAACTTTTGTGATTTATTCCTCTGTTCTCAATTTTTGGCCTCGGTGTCACAGATCAAGCTTGCATTAGCAAGTGTGGATTAACTACTTACTGTAACATATTCTGCATTTGGCATAATAAACCTAGACTAGTCTATGACTATGATCAAAAGGACTTGTCTATGACTGATCGATGACCATAAAAATTGAAGAATGAGAAACAATAGGGATAGATGGGAATTTATTTGCATGAATTCAGAGCATTCTCCAATTTCACATTCATACAATGACAAGTTCTATATCTCAAGCATCATATATGTTAACAGAATTGTTGTTTATTCAATTATAAGCTATGCTGGTAGATGGAAAAATGACTTCAAGTTGTAAGGCTGAATAACATCCACAGTGCCATTCCATAGTAATTCAGCAACTTGTTTGTATACCATTTCTGTGAGATGACCAGAGTCGAAAAATAGGTAATCCTTTACATTTTTGCACAACTTGTACTCTTTTACTTGTCTCTTCCCTCCACAACTATAGATTCCTCTGAATGGACCCGTCCCACAACAAGCTGTTTTTGATGTTTTAAAGCCTAGGCAAATATATACATGCATATTAGAAGAGTACCTTCAAAATTATAATTGTTCTCCAAAAGGGAGAGTAGAGGTAGAGGAACTTACCATATTTTGAAGGATTGTTAATTCTTTCACTAGCAACTTTGAAAAAATCAAATAAGGAATACTTAAATCCAGGTAAGTGTTGGTGTAGTTGCTTTAGCATTTTAGGCAAAATTGAATTGTGTATTTTTGCAAGGGTTGTAAGTTGTTGTATGCAGTTGCCACTTTTATTTCCTTGTTGGAAATTAAGAGCCCTAGAACCTGGTGTACAACCCAAAGGACCCAAACTAAGGATCACAAATTTTCTCCCTCCTTCCTTGTATATTCCCTGTTCCGAACAAATTTAACAAAAAATATTACTCCTTCCGCTTGTCTACTATAATAAAAATAGATGTTCTGTTTAGAAAACTTATTACTTTTAATTCCTCAGTGCCATTAAAATGTAAGTACCTTGATAACAGATGTCAAATTGCCGATTACCATGTTTGCGTATTCATGTTTTGGATACGTTGCGTCAAAATTGAAGTAATCATTATTTCCTGCACTAAATATGTATACAGCATTGGAGAGGAGTTGTTTAGACTTTTTTCTTCCAAACTTGTTCTTCAAATCTTTGGTCACTTTTTTAAAATATTTCAATTGTGTTTTAAGGTCAATAACCTGCAATTTCAAAAAATAAAATTAGTTCCTTAGTGATGATATCTTTTTCTAGTTTAAAGAGGACTACATCTACTATGTTGAAAGTTAAAATTGTTATGAACAAGAGAGGTAATTAAATAATGGATTACAAATTCCCTCACGTAAGAAGAGATTTTTGATTATTTTTATTTGACATAATGACGTGATACAGTTAAATTTAATTTCATTCTTCTATTATTTAAATTTCTGGTGCAAGGAAGAATCAAAAATAGAAAAATGACTTACAAAGCCACGAAAAGTTTCAACTAGACAGCCAGCTCCACCTGATGCAAAATTCACTCCATGGACAAAATGGTCTTTTCCAATCTCAAAATAAGATGGAACCAGTGGAAGCTCAGCATATTCCGCTAATTAAACACAACAAAACCAATTAGCTTAATATTCCATATGATAATATTCATAAACAAACATAATTATAACACTTTCAACTGTTCAAGTACTTTTATCTTTACCATATATATCATAAAAAAAAACAATTCTATCGAAATTTTGGATAACACTAAAATCGAACTGATTTCTCAAATATGATCACTCAACTAATAGAGCTGCTCTTAGAAAGATTAATGTCGTATCTACTACCATATATTTCTCATAAATACAAACTCAATATCTTTGTAAAGAGTAGATCAGAGATCGATGTAACTTTACCAATAAAATCAGGAATGATACGACCATCACAAAATCTGCCAGTAGGAGGATTGAAGAAGGATTCACCATAAGGCGACCAATTAGCTTGGAATTGAGTAGTAGTGTTGATGTAGTTGTTATTCCCAGGATCAAATAGTGAATCACCAAACACAAAGAGGGCTTTTTGTTTTTGAACTGATAATAATGTTCTCTCATAGCTGCCAAAACACCCAAATGGTATACTAATTATTAGAGAAAACCAAATGATTAAACCCATCATTGTCAGCTCTAATTTTTGCAACTACAATATAGTTCTAGCTACTTGAAATAAACAAGAGATGTCTAGCTTCAACTTCTACTGATTTTTCAACTAAATAATTAAGAGCTTTCTGTATTATTTTATTATTAAGTCGTCTTAAGAAAATATATAGTTGACCTGGGGGAGACAAAAAATAACGAAAAATATAAATAAATTATTACTCCAGTAGAAGACAAGAGTATGCCAGCAAATCAATTGATTATTTATAATTTAATCTATAATACAAGTATAGGAGATATACATGGTTTTGTTTTTAATGAAACTCCCTTTATTTATCCCTTAATTACAAAGATAGATTATAGGTGAAAATCCTAATAGTTTCTATTATGATCATGAGAAAATTCATTTTCTTAAATTTCAAATGATGGTAATTATATTGTAACGATCCTTACGGTCATTTTGCGTTTTCTAAGTTTTTTTTTTTTTCATTTTACCTTCTTTTTTTTTATAGCTTTTGTATATTATTTGATCGGTATTGACCTTTTTAGGTGATCAAAAGAATATCGGGTGAGTTTTTCAGGTTTGACGAAAGTCAACATTTATCAAGCTTGAAATCAAATCCTGATAAATCTCTATGATAATTGTTGACTTGGTTTGATAGTTGATTCAGGTTTCGGGGCATTCAATAGTTGATTCGGGTTTTGAGGCATTCAGTATTTGATTCGGGTCACTAACTCTTGAATGATGAAACTTTTTTCTCTTAAAAACACCTAAAATAAATCAATCCAAATAGGCTTGTAGTTGACTATTGATTCATATTTTTGACAGAGTATTACTCTAACTTATCATAGAGTATAATGCAACAAGACAAAGCAACAATTTTTTTTATTTCTTCTATTTAAATGAGTTTAAATAATGAAATAATATAATTTCTTTAAAAGATATACTTTTATCATGAATAATTAAAAAAAAATTATGAAAAAAATTAACACATAACTTATTCTTAGTAAAATTTGAGGCCCCCTAAAATTGGGACCTAAGTCATATGCCTTATTTTTATAAGCATTGAGTCGGCAGTGGACTGGACATCAACAATACATAACTAAAATCTTAGTTTTATTTTTTAAAAATAATTTGGGTTAGATTTATCGAAATGAATAGCCTTAACCGAATGTGTCTAATAAATATAAAGCCCACATGGTATTCCCGTCCCTATTGAGGATTCGTACGAACATGATTTCTAGTTTTATAATAGGTCACTAGCCGCCTTTCTTATCTTATAGTTCATATACGACACTCAAGCATCATCAAATTTAAGTAATCACGATCCAAAAATGGACGTGATGGAACTCGTTTGATCCCACCAAGACAAGTCAGCTTAAAATCAACAATACGAAAGAAAAATGCGGGAATAAACTAATAATAACATAAGCATGAAAATACTTAGTGTTTTAAAAAACAATCCCAAAACTTGGTTGTCATGTGTACATGCCACTAATGTATAATAAATAGAGTTTGAAAGATAAATACAAGTCTCAATGTCTTTATCTCTCGAATGGAACGAAACATATAAGTAAGGAACAAGAGGGTCTGCCGAGATGACAAGTAGCTACATCTCAAGTATCCACTATAAAACCTCGGAAGTAGACATAAGGAGGATAATCACATAGATCTAGGCTAGGAACCCACACAAAGTGCAGAAGCAAGGAGTGAATACCAAACAACATGGTACCCCAACAAGAAATTCACTAAGCACAAGGTAAAACTAGATTAAAAAAAAAAAAAAAAGAACTCCTTCCATCCCAATCGAATCGCCACAACTACAACCTGCACAGAAATCAACCCAACCTAACAATTTACAATATACAACTCACAAGGTTTCATAGAACAGTCCACCAGTTATATTTCATCAAATCACAAGTGTCAAGGTCATCAATCACAAGTATCAAAGTCAAGTTCATCAATCTCAAGTATCACGTTTATCAATCACAAGTATCAAGTCATCGGTCATAATAATCAAGTTTATCTATCACAATATCAATCAGGACTTATAAGGAACACCCACAGTCCATGTATCCACTGGCAATAACCTCATCATTAATAACACTCGTCGATAATGATTTCGGCATCAATAAAACTCTCTCGCAATGACCTCGGCATCAATTACACTCGTGCGATGACCTTGGCATCAATAACACTCACCGATAATGACCGTGACATCAATAACATTCACCAACAATGACCTCGACATCAATAACACTTACCACCTAGACATCAATAACACTCACCAATAATGACCTCTTCATCAATAATACCTGTCGGTAATGACCTCGGCATAATTACAATACATCTCATCACAGTATTCTAGAACCGATGCAAATAGATGGGAGTTCACACAATAATGAGGAAATGAAATATTCAAGTAATTCACATCCACAACAATACTATCAAAGTATTTCATCAACCACCAATTCAATATCAACACTCAAGGCAATTCACACAACTCAATATAATATTATCAACACGTTGCCTTTTTCATTAACCTCATTTCTATCATTAGGTTTATTCAATTTGGTCAATTAACCCATCATCTCATTCCCATTACTCCTAAACACAAACAACAAGGAGGATTCAAGATTCTACAAGTTTTAACAACGTTTAAAAGTTCACTTGCCTTAACCAATCACAAATCAATTCAAGACTTAAGCTTTTCCATTCCGAACAATATCCAAATCAACACAATCTAGTCAAACAAGGGAACTAACAACACCCATGTCAAGCAATTTGAATAAAGGGGTCAAATTGATTAAGAAACCCAATGTCGAAAATAAAGGTTGAATATGAAAATTGTTACATGAATATGTTAACCATAACATTTGGAATTCATTTAAATCATTTCGAAAACAGAAGGGTATTCACTCCAAAATCACTATTTTAGTCAAAACCCCAAGTTCTTGAAAATTCTCCAAACATTGTCATTCAAAATCTTTAATTTGATGTTAAAAACCACAATTATAATAGGGAATCGAAGGTTTGGGTTCACAAAGACTTACACAAAAGAATCATCACAAAAATTTCTTTGAAATCGCTCCACAAGAGTTCTCAAAACTCAAAAAATGAAAAATGGGAAAGAAACCTCGCAATTTCAGACCAAAACCCTTGCAGATCTCGTTTTCGCAAGCCTAAGCTCACTAACACGAGCTTCGCAAAAACGAAGGCTTAGTCGCGAAAGCAAACCCCACTTAATTGACCAGCCTCGCTTTCGCGAGTTGTCCATTCGCTAAAGCCAAGGTTGCGAAAGTGACGAGGTCTTCACGAAAGCGAAGGTTAGCCCTTCTGATCCTTCACGAATGCGAGCCATTCTTAGCTAACGTGACCCTCGCGAAAGCGAAGACCCTTCGCGAACATGAGGACTGCAGTCATCAGCAACTATCAATCAACACAAATATTTACGAATAGAGCCTTGGGATTCATTCAGAACCATGCACACACAAACCCAATATGCAACTCAACTAAACTCGACGTTCCAGACTCAATGGAACCATTAAAATACAAATTTGAGGTCCCCTTGATTTGAAATGGATTAAAGTCACAAGAAACAAACATAACGCCTAAAAAGTCTAAATCAAGCTCGGGACCTTTGAAAATTCAACCAATACCTCTTCTAGGCCTAAAATCATCCCCCCAAATCTAATGAAGCTTAAAATCATCCCCCCAAATCTAATGAAGCCTAAAATCATCCCCCAAATCTAATGGAACTATCAGAAATTAAATTCGAGCATCCAAACTCTAAATGTTGGCCAAAATCAACCCAAAGGCTAAATTCTCAAAAAATTTCAACTCAGGATCTCAAATCCATGAAAAGACTCTGAATCTTAAACCAACAACGCTCATAGACAAAATTCTATATTTCAGGTTGATGGAATTGATATAATTCTATACTGAGACTCGAAACTTCAAAATAAACCAAAAACTACTTTTTAACAACTTTAGCCTTTCAAAACTCTAAAATTTCCACAATTCATAACTTTTTACTGAAAATCGATTTCACAAACTAACCAGAAATGACTCGGGGCAATCACTAGGAGAAGTAAAATAGAAATTTTGTAGAAATTTTTAAAAATGACCAACTGGGTCATTACATTATCTACTATTAAAATCATGTTCTTTCTCGAACATAAAGTAAAAGGAAATAAATGAAACCTCGAAAATCTGGGGATATTTGGCCCATATATCTGACTCCGTCTCCCAAGTTGGCACTCTAACTGGACGGTGCTTCCACTGTACCTTAACTGAAGCAATCTTTATGGTCCTAAGTTTTCGAACCTGCCTATCTAGAATGGATATATGCTTCTTCTCAAATGACAAGTCTAACCCCTACACTACCGAATCAAGCGAATGTACATGAGACTCATCTAATTGTACTTCGAAGCATGGAGACATGAAACACATAATTCACAGCTGACAAACTAGGAGGAAAGGCCTTCTTATAGGCCACCACCTCTCCCACTCGGCTCAAAATCTCAAAAGGGCCAATAAATCTAGGGCTAAGCTTGCCCTTTTTCTTGAACCTCATCACACCCTTCATAGGTGAAATTCGGAGCCATGATCCCCTTATATATTATTAAGGCCTGAACTCTTTGGTATTCATAACTCTTATGTCTTCTCTAGACTGCCAACAGTCTACCCAAAATCATATGGATATGCTCCATAGCATCTCTAAGCAATTCTGTGTCTAAAGAGTCCATCTCAACCGAATTAAATCAACCAATCAGATATCTACACCATCTGCCATATAATGTCTCAAATGAGGCCATCTAAATATTGGAGTGATAACTATTATTATAGGAAAACTCTTCTAAGGGAAGGTAATGATCCCATCGAGCACCAAAGTCAATCACATATGCTCAAAGCATGTCCTTAAACACTTGAATCGTTCGCTTAGATTGCCCGTCTGTCTGAGAGTGAAACATTGTACTCATATATAATCGAGTACCCAAATTATTTTGTAAGGCCCTCCAAAAGTGGGATGTGAATAGTGCACCTCGATCAGAGACGATGGAAACAAGCACACCATGAAGTCAAACTATGTGACTGAGGTAAAACTGGGCTAATTTCTCTGTCATATACTTCACCCGAATTGGGATGAAATGGGTGGACTTGATCAGCCTATCGACGACCACCCAAATAAAGTCATAACCACCCATGGTAGTAGGCAAACCTTCAATATAATTCATGGTGATCCGTTCCCACTTCCAAGTAGGAATATGTATGCTCTGCGACATACCTCGGACTGATGACGCTCATACTTGACCTATTGGAAAGTCAAGAATCTAGACACAAAATCTAAAATATCCCTCTCCATACCACACCACTAGTTTTGCTGACTCATATCATGATACATCTTCACTCATCCCGGATGGATGGAATATCGAGAACAATGAGCCTCCTCAAGAATCAATCTAATCAACTTGCTTTCCTTAGGCACACAAATCCTGCCTCCAATCCGTAAGACATCGTTAAAATCAAGGATAGCCTCCTTTGCTTCCATACTTAACACTTTGTCTTGAATGAGACACAACTTCAAATCATCAAACTGGCGTTCGTGGATATGCTCAACTAACATAGATCAAACCTCTTTGAAAGTAATCAAACCACCACTCAACTCAGAAATTTGCAAATAGACAAGATTGTTATAACCTCTGAATATCTCTAGCCAATGGTCTCTCCTCAAAACTCATAGCATCAAGACTCTTCATACTATAAGTCCTCCTACTCAAAGTATTGACCACCACATTGGCCTTCTCTGGATGATACAAGATGTTGATATCATAGTCCTTCAGTAACTCAAGCCATTTGCGTTGCCTCAAGATGGTGATATCATAGTATTTTATACTATCTGTGTATTTTATATTTTGATTAGACAGATTTTTTGTATATAGTCTCTTTCTGTACTTAGATGATCTTATACTGGTGACACCAGATTCGGGGTTTAGTTCTCATATATATTTGTCTTTCTTGGTCACTTCTGGACCCATGTTTGTATTTTTTAAAATCATTATATAGATATCTATGCTATGATCCTATTCTATGTTTATTTTCTCCCACGTATTTATATTCTAGATATATCTATCGCTTGTTTGTCTTGCATATTCCGGTTTATGGTAGGTGTCATCATGATCCAATTTTGGATCGTGACATTTAAGTTCTGGATCCATTTTATCTTGACGCCCAATTTCATGTCACGTGTCAAGTTGATAACTTGACATCCCAATCAACTTCAAGACCACAAGATGATGTCACGTGTTTATATGATTTGACAATCTCAATCAAATTTAAGAACCAGTCAAAAGTAGTGTATTAAGTACTTCCACTTTTGTCAAACTCTTTATGATATAAGCCTATCTCTTTTGAACTCTTTACTTCTATTATCTTGTATGATGTATGGTAAGTGGCTTGTGTAGGGCCTATCGAGGCCTTATATGCCATGTCACGTCTAGGGTGTTCTTTGGATCGTGACAAGCATACTAGATAAAGACATTTTTTCTTTAAATTTTATCCTTAACATTAACTATCCATTCTCCCAAATCATTCATAAGTCTATTACAAATATATATAAATTAATATGGATATAATAGTAAAATATTCACGTCATTTATATTTTTTTTTAAACAGGAGTGCAAAGTTTATCAAGGGTAACTAAAAGTAATGGGGGAATATATAGTTAAATTGGATTATTTTTTTGTTGTTGTTTAAATTAGATTTTCATAATTAGAAATTGAAGAATAGTGATATAATAAATACCAAAAAATTCATCTTGAAATTAATATGAGTTTTGATTGCTTCGCTAACTACTTTGACACACTCATGTTAATATTTTTTTTTTTTTAGATAAATCAAATAAGTGAATCAAAGTAATTATTACTAATAGAAAGACATGAAAATGTGAAGTAGTGAGCTCACATGAAGTGTATGACTAAACATTCACATGGTTAGTAAGTGTATTATTCATGAGTATCTATTATAAAAGCCCCAAACTTGAAGAAAACACTCAATCCTCAAAATCATGGCAACTTCTCTTCCCGAATATTTAGAAGAGGATAACCTAAGTGAAGAGTGTAAGAAATTGCTCTGTATCCTACCAAAAGAAAAAGGATGGGTTAGATCAGTCTACAATTATCAAGGTTTTTGGACATCACTAAAATTTCTTCAAGGTGTGATTGCATGTCAACAACAATTTCAAGCTAAAGATAGTGATATCATTCTTGTTACAACTCCAAAATCAGGAAGTACTTGGTTAAAATCACTTTTATTCGCTCTAGTGAATCGGGTGAAACATCCTATTTTTGAACCTAATCACCCTTTACTTGTCGAGAACCCTCATGTTCTTGTTCCATTCTTGGAGCATACACTCTATATTGATGGTCGAGTCCTTGATTCTTCAACCTTCACTTCACCTAGACTCTTGGCAACTCATGTGCCCTTTGCTTCATTGCCAAAATCAGTTCAAGATTCAAAAACCAAACTTGTTTACTTATGTAGGAATCCTAGGGACACTTTTATTTCTATGTGGCATTTTGCAAACAATTTATTACTTCATCACAAAGATACTAATTCCATTGAAGAAATGTTTGATCTTTTTTGTAAGGGGGTGAGCCTTTATGGTCCATTTTGGAATCACGTGTTGGATTATTGGAAACAAAGCTTAGAAAATCCTAACAAAATACTTTTCTTAATGTATGAAGAAATTAAAAAGAAACCAAAAATTCAACTTAAACGCTTGGCTGAATTCTTGGAATGTCCATTTTCCATAGAGGAAGAAAATTCAAGAGTGGTGGATGAGATATTAAAAATGTGTAGTTTTGAGAATTTGAGAAATTTGGAGGTGAATACAAATGGAAAGTTTTCAACTGGAGAGCCATATAAAGTGTTCTTTCGTAGAGGGGAAATTGGAGATTGGAAGAATTATTTTACTATAGAGATGATCGATAAGCTCAATCATATCATTGAAGAAAAGTTTCAAGGGTCTGGATTAAAGTTTTCGTATGTTTGATTATACATTAATATGCTATAAAATGCAATTGTTTATTTTAAAAATCAATGTTGAAGTAGTTTTGTTTGAGAGTAATGTAACAAGAATAGACACCAAAAGTCTATTGTGGTAATATTTAACTGTTCATTACTCAACTTTATTGCAAATTTAGTATTAAATTCATATTTCTTCATTTTGTCACAAGAAGTCATCTTTTTGTTAGTACTACAGTAATGTTAATCAAGTTGGAGGAATTTAATTTTCTTTTTGATTTTGAGATTATTATTTAAGTCCACTAGTATTACTATATATGCCAAATAAAAAATTTAGGGCTCAAAACATTATATATAAATAGATAACTTAACCGTGCTTCGCGTGGTAATCCATGACCTCATTAAGATTATGAATGATCATTTTCTAATATCTGAATATTAGAAGTTTGGTATTTTCATATATATTAAGAACTTGAAAGATTGTAAAATTCTTATTAATGTAACACCCCAAAAATTTCTAAGTTATGACTCGAACCATTCTTCATTTGTGAATAAGATCGTACCGGGTGATTCCTAAATTGCCCATATGTGTAATTAAAGGTCAAATTTTTAGCGCAAGAATGAATTAAGGTCACTAGAATCCCCTAGCAAAAAGTTGAGTTGAAAGTTGAAAGTTTCCATACCGATTAAGTTTTGATGTAAGATTCTATTTGAGTCAATTTCAAACGACCATTTTTCTTAGAATTTAAAGAGTTACATGACCCATAACCTATCAAATTAAAGGTATTTGAATCTTCTTTCCAACGCCACCAATTTTGCAACAATCCAAGTTTCTAGTAAAAAGTTATAACCATTTTAGTAACCTACAAGTGTTGCCCGACATCTCTAATGACCGAAATAAATCTCTAGGAAATCCAAATCATCATGCAACACGAAAATACACTATTGAAGGCTCATGAAGCGCAGAGAAATTTAGGAGAGAAGAATCAAGAAAACAATAGAATTATACTCATAAGATTCATGAATAAAAGTTAATTTTTAAATTTATTTCATTGCAATTAATTTTCAACATCCAAAAATTTGAAGCAAACAATTACATCAAGAGATGTCCATATTCTAAAAAGCAAATGAAGTATTATTTTAGTTTGTGAGTTGAAGTAGAAATGTATGCATACAGGTTGGAGGAGGAAGCTATAGAGAGATAGTCTTATTCCAAAAAAAGATAATAGTGCACACCAATTTTATGGTGGATTTAGCCTGAAAATTCGAAAAAAGATTTTAGGCCATGAGGTTTAGTGACATGCGGATCGCCATGCCATAACAGTTTAGCAGACTGTTGGTAGGTGGATTGTGAGGGATGCGAAGCATCGAAAAATACATAATCTTTGGGATTTTTGCAAAGTTGGTACTCTTTAACTTGCCTCTTTCCTCCACAACTGTTAATTCCTCGAAAGGGTCCTGTACCACAACATGCCTTCTTTGATACTTCAAACCCTACACAAACATGAAAATCCATGGATAGAGTCATTATATCAAAAATGATCTTTAGCGACAATTAATCAACATCAATAGCTTAATTGCCACTACCTATGTATTTTTAGCGGTAATTAGCACCCTTTGTATATGTCCCTAAAGCCTCTAGCAACATTGGATCTAATGACACTTAACTAATGCTGGTAAAGACGTTAATACTCTTCTATTTATTGCCGCTAAAAGTTGTTTTTGTTGTAGTGAGTATCAATCACTTCAAGCCAAGTAAAAATAAAACTTACCAAATTTCAAAGGATGGTTGATTCTTTGATCAATTACTTCATATAGATCAAACAATGTATACTTAAATCCTGCTAATTCATCTTGTAATTTCTTCATCGTTTTCGGAAGAGCCAAACTATGCATTTTCAGTATCTCATTTAGTTCATTTATGCATTCACCACTCTTGTTTTGTTGAAAGGTAAAAGCCCTAGCACCTGGAAAACAACCTAAGGGAATCAAAGTAAATATGGCAAATTTTCTTCCTCCTTTCTTGTAAATTTCCTGTTACAATACATAATATTAGTCACAATAATTAATTATATAGAAAGGAAATATATCCGAACTTTGACCGAAATTGTTGTAACAATACCGAACTTTAGAAAAAACCTTCTACCCCTGCACTATTTAATAGTGTATTTTAAAGGTATATATGTGCCCACGTGGACACGTTACTATTTATAATAATGCAATATTTATGATGTCCACGTGGACACATATATATCTTTAAAATACACTATTGTATAGTGCAGGGTAAAAGGTCCTCCATAAAGTTTGGTATCTTAACAACAATTTCGGCCAAAGTTGAAGTATTTTTCGGACCCTTTTCCCTTTATAGAAAGATATTTACATTCAAATGCTATTTATATATATACCTTCAAAACGGATGTGAAATTTGATAATACCATTTCTACAAATTGTTGTTTAGGATATGGAAAGTGAATTAAATCAGGGCTACTTCGAAAAGCTTCACCATAATCAACTGTTCCAGTACTAAACATGTAAACAGCATTTGAGATGAGTTTTTTGGACTGCTTGTCTCCCACTTTATTATTTAACAATTTTGTCACCTTCTTGAAATATTTCAATTGTGTTTTAAGGTTTATTACCTGCAAAATTAAGAATAATGTTTTTAGTGTGCCTGCTACATGAATATTCACAAATATTTATTTTTTGTTATATAAGTACTAATTAGTTTCACAAAGCTTCATAATATTGGACTATTACAAACTTAAATGATGTTACATGGATATTGACATATGAGGCTACTCTTCATTATTCAATCTCTTAATTTCCCTAACTCCTGGATGGAAGTCACATGTATTTCATAATTAAAAATTACAGGTTAAGATTTGTTCTAATTGTTCCCACTAAGCATTATATGACTATTTTTCTAGGATTCAGTCCTAGCAAATGCAATGCAGTGAAAAACGTTGCGGACTATATATGTGGTCGTAAGATTTCCAAACAGTTAGCCAACTTTACTTTATATCTAACAAGGTTAAGGCGTGATCTAAAAAACGAAAATAGTGAGACCTGAAGTCCCATCAAACAAAAAGTTTAAAGATGAAGACTCAGTTCGACACGAAATCATGTTTGATGTGAATGTAAGGAAGAACGGAGGAAAATAATTTCGTAAATATACAAAAAGAAAATATTTGTTCAAAATAAGAAGAGTTGGTAATAAATAGAAAAAGTGAACTTTATTGTTCTGCTAAAACTTTTTATTTCACAAAAAAAATAAAAGGAGTCATAACTAAGTATGCTCTTTTTGTTGTTTGTTACATGTGAAAGTTGTTCTATTTTTTAATATAAATTTGGCCCAAAATAAAAAAGTAATGAAAATGGTCATTGCATCGAAATAAGAAATTAAAAAAACATATACAATTTCAACTCCATTATTTTGATTAAATATTTTTCTTTGACTAAAAATAATGATATTCTAAAGAAATTTAGTTGATTTTGGACTAAAAATTACACAGTAAAAATAAGTGGTCATTGTTATTGTATGAAAAAATAAATAGTTCAAAACTAATTTTATTTGGCTAAAATAATAGAGTTAGGCCATTTTTTCCTCTTCAAATTGGCCTAATAATAAAATAAATACACAGTTGAAATAAATAGTTGAAACAAGTTGTTATTTTATTTAAAGAACAGATTTTAAAAACCCAAAGTTGTGTAAAATTTGCATTATATATTAAGCTGAAACAAGAAGAAATTTATAATTGAAAAAAAAACATTGTGTAGGATTATGTGGCAATTAACGGTTGCCACATCATCATTTTTTTTGGGGGGCGGGGGGGGGGGGGGGG
>JAJONQ010053798.1:0-13805 GCA_036250385.1 Solanum microdontum
ACGGTCTGAGTCGTGATATATATATATATATATATATATATACAAAACTAATGTCTTTATTAAGATCAAAGATTCCATAATCATATGATATACCAATAAGTAATATGTAGTCATTATGTGTTTTAAAATTAAAATGCAATCTTCTAAAATCCAAATTTCATATATAATATAGTTATGATAATGTTTTGGAATTGAAGTTGTGCACAAACAAAACATTAAGGATGCTTGAAAAGGGTAAAAGAGAAGTAAGGGATAATGGGAACAAAGTTCAAAAAAGTACTTTGCTGGCAGAGAATAGTCATCATTGTGTATCATACAATTGTAATTAATTCCTAGTTTTAATTCCATCATTTGACTTTCTACTTTTTTTTACTCCTGTTAATATTAACATTATTATGACAACAACAAAAAAAAATCTTATAAATTTTTAGGCTTGATCTTTTGGAGAGGAAAAGATTTCTTTGGAGAATCTTGTAAAAAATGTATTTTGTAAAAGTTATTTGTGAATCTGCAGTAGTTGGATTTACATAGAGTCTGTACTAACAAATACTTATAACAATAACTTTGAAGAAACATAAACAACAAAGTTTGAAACATGTACTAAAAAACAACAATTACTATCATAAACATAAATTAATGACTGTAAAAAAATATAGCAAGATCTGTAACAATAAAATGAAACATAATGGAAAAAATCAAGCTCACTGAATGCAGAGTGTCTCCTTAAGAAAACTATTATCCTCTAGTATCCGAGGTTTAAAAAAATAGATCCTCTCAAGATGAAACAATTTTATTCACCAGTGTAATGATATAAAAAAATGGTGTCAGTGAGCCACTCAACAGAAGCAAAGTACACAAATATTTAATTGTGCAGAAGAAGAAGAAGAAGAAGAAGAAGAAGTTTAGAATTTTCGTTGTTTTTAAATGAGAGGAAACTCTTCTATTTATAGAAAAAAAGTGTAGTATGAACAAATGTTTATTGTGTCTTATCGGAAAGGTCACAACTCTTTGGAAAAGTCACAACTCTTCAAAAAGGTCACAAACTTTCATAAATATTACAACATTTCGTAAAAGTCACAACTTCTCATAAAAGTCACAACTTTTAATGAAAGGAGAAGGTTAGTTTTGGAAATAAATAAATTAAAAGGGAATCCTTATTTGTGGTGGCGCCACATAGACGGCCTAAGGTTCTCTTATATATATATATATATATATATTTATATGATTTCTAACTATTATATTTATCGCGCATCCCGCGGATACATATTCTAATTTCAATCAATTAAATAACGGCATAAATTAGTATTATCAGAACTGATCTGTCTTAAATAAAATATTATTCCAGGAGGTTGCTTGGAACAATTCTGTATATAATTAATTACACTATCTAAATAATAAATGGAAGACCATATAATTTTGTATATAATTCATTTGTCAGATATTTGGGATTTAATACTTCAATTGGATGGTTGTTTTATTGTTCTATAATGTATTGTATTATATATACAACGTTTGGATAGATTCTATAGTTTCTCATTGTTACATAATGTCACATAAGAAAAATTTGAACAAGAAAAGTATGATACATGATAAAACTATTATAAAAAGGTAGGGTAATTGATAAAATAGAATTATTAGATATTCCACAAGAAAAGGTAAATAAAACGGAGGAAGTATATGTGCTCAAATAAACCAGATCTAGGACAGGTTCTAACATTTGCAACCACTAGAGATTGATTAAGACGAACGAGTTATATTGTTTGGTCATGCAACAACTCATAAAAACTAAATTGTAGAAGATATTAAAACCAACATATAACCACGTGAGCTACTGCATGGAGTTTGATGTATAATCTCCATTAAACGGGTCCAATATTTTGTCATGATATAAACGCTAATCTGAGCTAACATGGATCCACTAAGCTAATGCTTGTAAAATACAAGGAATCAGCCACAACTAATGGGTGACCATTATAAGCCTAATGTGACACGTATTTTTGGGACATAAGGATTGTTACTAAAGGTCTCATGCCTCAACTAACGGGTGAGCCTCCATCCCTAGGTCCTCTCGGTGTTAAGTTAACTCCCAATAGAAACATACAATTAACTTAAGACATTGTATCATACTGATAATTGATAATAATTGAGTAGCTCATGAATCATAGTAAAAATAATAATTTCTGATGATAATTGAGAGACAATTTATCTAAAAACGTCTTAAGTCATGATATATGATACTTTGGATTATGCATTTGAAAGTGCATAAATCTGAGACATGAAAATATTTATACTATGAGGGTTCATAAAATACATTTATTATTATGGGAATACAAGTAAAATCATGCAAGTGATGGCCATTCACGAAGAAGAACTGTATTTCATTAGAATTATGTACAAATCATAAAACCCTAGGTTTTGTACAAATCACATACTGAAGAACTGAAGTCTTTTTAGGACTCAATGGGTGAAAAGATACCCATTGATTAAATTTCACTTACCTGAAATAGAGACACTAGCATTGATTAAATTTCACTTACCTGAAATAGAGACACTAGCTTGAATTCTTGAGCGGAGACTTGAAGCTTTAGAGTGCTTGTTCTTGCTTGAGAGGAGCCTTGAAACAAAATGAATATAATTTGAGGACCTATACCCTGGGCGGGACTGGCACTCAAGAACCATTACTGGCCCCAAGCGAACCCTTGGCCTGGCTTAGTTACTCAGCGGAAGACTTAACTCAACATAACTCTACTTTTAAAAAGTAAACTGAAAGCTCAAAGATAACTAAAAATGTATTAAAATAACATTCACTGGCCAAAATGGCAATTCAAGTCTCAACATAATAGAATGAAAATAAAAAGACTAAAGAACTAGCATTTGACTGTCTATGAAGCCTCTAAAAACTGAGACGGATGTCGGGACAAGACCCACAACATCCTAATGAACTAAACATACTGAAAGCAATAAAAGGGGATCCTCCGGAAGCAAGGAGGCTAACCAACAAACTCTGAAGCCCAACTAGAATCAATGATGCGCTGGATACTGATCCTGGTTACCTATATCTGCATCATTAAAAGATGCAGGTCAAATGACATCACTACATTGAATGTACGAGCATGCGAGCAGAACTCTAAAACAAGACATAATCATGAAAGGAACTGAAAGAAGAAACCTAGTCTCAACTCAACTGAACTCATTTCAATATAAAGCAGTATAAATAAGTGCAGTATAAGGAAAAGCTTTTTAAAACATGGATAGCAACTCTCTGTATTTAGAAATACAATAGTAACTATGTGTGTATGCAAAGATACAATATAAACTCTGGAATGTATATAAAAATACAATTTACTTCTGTGTATATAAGAATACAAAATACTTTTGTGGTAGTTTCTCTAATCGACAACCATCACTTAAGAGCTACTGTGATGATACAACGTTTTGCATCACGCTGCCAGGGCCGTCCTATTCCTTGCTGAGGGTATAGAACCTGACTACTAAGTGGATCCACTAGTCTATGCTAAAAAAACTAAGAAATCATCTAAAAATTATGACCCTTTTCTACCCATGGTGGCTATGTGGTTTATGGGGGCTAGGAGTTGTCTGAACTCTCCCCATATCGGTGCTCAATACTACTCCCAGAATATAATACTAGCTCTTATATTTAAAAACATAACTTCTTTCTGGGGTTTGAGAAATTTTCTCAAAACATAGTTCAAAGGCTCTTTTTGGAAATCAAAGTTTCCTCTCTTGCTTAATTGTGAAAACATTTACTCTTTATTGAAAAACTAGCTCAAAGTCTCTTTTGGAAATCAAAGTTTTCTCTCTTGTTTAAATGTGAAAACATTTTAATCTTTGGGAATACATAGTCCTCATATACTCTTTTGAATAAATGAACTTAAATCTTTACTTTTTACTCAACTCAAAACTCAAGTCTTAAAATAAAGTTAAAACATTTGTAAAAGACTCTTGGAAAACTCTATGAACTTCTCTTGACTTGACTCTTAACCTTCCTTGAATTGAATTATGGATTCAAGGTTCATGATCTCATGTTATGGATGATTTCATATTGTTTAGACATACCTTAGAGTGTAGGAATCAACTAGGAAACATAGGTACGCTTCAAGGGAACTTAATGGGAAAGAAGTGGGAAAAGATAGAAGATATGGCGTCCCCGGCGCTCTGAGTGGCGCGGGGAGCCAGAGCCCAAACTTCAGAGTCTGGGTTGGGGCAGTCTGAGTGGCGCAGCACCCCTGAGACCAAACTTCAGACACTGAAGTGGGGTGCTCTGAGTGGCGCCGCGCCCCATGCCTCTACCCAAAAAATCCCCAATTTTTCTTGCTCATTTTTCAACTCAAAACCCTCTAGATTCACTTGGTTCTTTCCCCAAACACTTAGATTCGACTACATAATAAAAATATGAAAGAATCTACTCAAAACTATATCTAATTTCATGAATCTAAATCAATAACTCCTCAACAACTCCAACAATCAAGAACCCAATAGAAACTTCAAACAAATCCATCGAGAACTAAATTCCTAAACCTTCAAGAATATAAATTCACTGAAATAAATCATGGTTGGTGCGTGGGTGAATTAATCCAATGCTATGTGATCTCACATACCTCTTAGGGATCACCCTTTGATGAAATCCACAAGCAATTCTTCAAGAACTTGGCGATTCCTTGCTTCTTTTTCTCTTTTCTCTTCTCTCAAAACCCAAGTTTATTTTCAATAGCGTAAATGAAATCCAATCAGTTCAGACCCCAACTTAATTACCAAAAATGAATTTAATTAATTGGGTAGTGAAAAGACCACAATACCCTTCTAAAATCCGATTTTGACTTTCCTTATCTAGACAGCCCAACTTCAAATAGGAATATCTCCCTCATACAAAGTTGAAACTGAGCAAACTTAGAGGCGTTAGAAAGATAATTCAAATATATTTCCTACAGTTTCTTTTATTACACCTAACTCATCTTTAGCTATGAGTTATGGTCATTTGAAGTTGACCCAAAACTCGTACTTAACTTGATTTTGTCAAATTTCCAGATTTTTCATTCTTTCCAAAAATTACTCTTTCTAATTCTAGCTCTTTCTAGTTGCGTGGTGTTACAATATCTACCTCTTGGGAACAACCATCCTCGAATGAGATCAATTTTAGTAGGCTAAGGATGTAACATCTAACATTCAGTTCAAACACCCAACAAGCAAAAATGCAAATACAACATGCCAACTTAAAAATAAATACCAAGAAAAGGATTAGTACCTTAATTTGGAACTTCTACGAATTTGAAGAGATGTGGGTATCTCTTCGTCATATCCTTCTCAGCTTCCCAAGTGGCTTCTCAATAAACTGATTTCTCCACAAAACTTTGACTGATGCTACCTCTTTTGTTCTCAACTTGCGAACTTGGCGATCTAGAATCTGAACAGGAATCTCCTCATATGATAAGCTATCCTTGATACCAATATCCTCAGTAGGTATGATAAGTGAAGGATCTCCCATGCACTTTTTCAACATGGAGATATGAAATACTGGATGAACCGCTGCTAACTCTTATGGTAGCTCTAACTCATAAGCTACATTGTCAATCCTCTTGGATATTCTGTAAGGACCAATATATCGGGGACTAATTTTCCCCTTCTTACTAAATCTCATAACACCCCTTCATGGGTGAAACTATCAAGTAGACCCAATCATCTACTTCAAACTCTAACTCCCTTCTCCTAACATCAGTGTAGGATTTTTGACGACTCTGCGTTGTTTTCAACCTTTCTTGAATAACTTTCACTTTCTCCATAGCTTGATGAACTAAGTCTGGTCCTATCAACCCAGCTTCACTAACTTCAAACCATCCAGTAAGAGATTTGCATCTTCTCCCATAAAGAGCTTCATAAGGAGCTATCTGGATGCTAGAGTGGTAACTATTGTTGTAAGCAAACTCAATGAGAGGTAGGTGATCATCCCAATTACCCTTGAAATCAATCACATAGGCCCTCAACATATCTTCTAAAGTTTGAATAGTGCGCTCTGCTTGACCATCTATCTGCGAATGGAAAGCAGTACTCAAGTTCACCTTTGAACCCAAGCGTTTCTGAAAAGATTTCTAGAACTGTGCAGTAAATTCTGCACCTCTATCTGATATAATCGAAACTGGCACCCCATAAAGTCTAACTACCTCTTGAAGTTACAACTTGGCATAGTCCTCTGTTGAATGGGTAGTCTTTACCGGCAAAAAGTGGGCTAACTTTGTCATTCTATCGACAATCACCCAAATAGAATCATGTTTCCTTCGAGACCATGGCAACACAGTAATGAAATCCATATTGATCATTTCCCACTTCTATTCTGGAAGTTCTATATTCTGATCCATACCACCTGACCTTTGGTGCTCTACCTTAACTTGTTGACCATTTGCGCATTTAGCAACGAACTCAGCAATACCTTTCTTTATACTATTCCACCAATACATTTCTCTCAAGTCACGATACATCTTTGTGGAACCCGGATGAATTGAATATCTAGAGCTATGAGCTTCCTACATGATCCTTTCTTGGAGTTCATCCACCCTTGGTACACATAATCTACCTTGATACATCAATACACTATCTCCTCCTTGTTCAAAAGACAATACTTTTTGCTTATGAACATTTGCCTTGAATTCAAGAAAAATAGGGTTTTGGTCTTGCTTCTCTTTCACTTTTGACACTAATTATGATTCAGCCCCATTCATCACTACTACTCCTCCCTCTATGGAATCCAATAGTCGAATTCCTAATCGTGCAAGTCTATGCACATCTTTTGCTAACTCCTTCTTTTCTTCCTCAACATGGGCAGTACTACCCATAGATAATCTACTCAAGGCATCAACAACAACACTAGCCTTACCTGGGTGATAAAGGATGTTCATGTCATATTCTTTGAGTAACTCTAACTACCTCCTATGTATGAGATTAGGCTCTTTCTGACTAAACACATACTAAAGACTATTGTGATCAGTGAATACATCTACATGAACACCATAAAGATAGTGACACCATATTTTCAATGCAAATACTATGACAGCCAACTCTAAGTCATGTGTTGGGTAATTCTTCTCATGAACCTTCCATTGTCTAGAGGCATAAGCTATAACTTTGCTATTCTGCATTAACACACAACCCAAACCAACTCTGGACGCATCACAATATATAACAAAGCCTTGCGTACCTTTTGGTAAGGTCATACTAGGGTAGTAGTCAACCTCTTTTTCAATTCCTGAAAGTTTTTCTCACAAGCTTCGGACCATTGAAATTTCACTGTTTTCTGAGTTAACTTGGTCAAAGGGGATGAAATAGATGAGAACCCCTCTACGAACCTTCTATAATAGCCAGCCAACCCCAAGAAACTCTTAATATCGATTGTAGATGTGGATCTAAGCCAATTCTGCACTGCCTTTATTTTCTGAGTGTTAACTCTAATTCCCTCACCGGAAACAATGTGGCCTAAGAATGCCACAGACTCAAGCCAAAACTCACACTTAGAGAACTTCGCATACAACTCTCTATCCTTTAGAGTTTGGAGAACTATTCTGAGATGACTAGCATAATCTTCCTCATTCCTCGAATAGAATAGAATGTCATCAATGAACACGATAACAAACATATCTAAATAAGGCTTGAATAGTCTATTCATAAGGTCCATAAACGTTGTAGGCGCATTGGGTAAACCGAGCGGCATGAACAGAAACTCATAATAACCATAACGGGTCTTGAAAGCTGTCTTTGGAATATCACATTCCTTTACTCTTAACTGATGGTAGCCAGATCTGAGGTCTATCTTAGAGAAACAAGTGGCACCCTGAAGTTGATCGAAGAGATCATCAATTCTCAGAAGAGGATACTTATTCTTGATAGTAACCTTGTTGAACTAACGGTAATCTATACACATCCTGAGGGAACCATCCTTCTTCCTCAAAAATGAGACCGGACCGCTCCAAGGTGAGACACTTGGTCGAATAAAACCTTTCTCTAGGAGATCTTTCAATTTCTCCTTTAACTCTTTCAACTCTGATGGTGCCATTCTATATGGCGGAATAGATATATGACGAGTATCAGGAAGAATATCTATACAAAAGTCTCTCTCTCAGGAGGACTCTTAGAAGATCATCTGGAAAGATTTCTGGAAACTCTTTTACTACTGAAGCTGACTGAATAAAAGGTATCTCAAAACTAGAGTCATTAACTCAGACTAAGTGATAAACCCACCCCTTGGAAACTAACTTTCTTACCTTAAGGTACGAAATAAAATGACCTTTAGGCACTACTGAACTACTTTTCCACTCTAAGACTGGCTCATTTGGAAACTGGAACTTGACAACTCGATAACTACAATCAACTGAGACATAACAGGCATGAAGCCAGTCCATACCAAGAATAACATCAAAATCTACTATGTCTAACTCAACTAAATTAGCCATGGTGCTCTTGTGATTGACGGAAACAGTATAATCACGATAGACCCTCTCTGCTAGAATAGACTCACCAACAGGTGTAGAAACACTGAAGGGCTCACTAAGTTTTTTAGGAAGAATTTTAAAATTCACCGCAACATAAGGAGTTACAAATGATAAACTTGTTCCTGGATCTAGCAAAGCATAAACATCAAAGTTAAAGACTTGGATCATACTAGTGACAACATCTGGCAAATCCTCTAGCTCTTGGCGACTAGTGATAGCATAAAGATGATTTCCTTCTCCGCCTGGCCCTGAAGTAGCTCCTCTGAATGCAGCTTTGTCTAGTGGAGCAACTGAAGAAGACTGGGCTCTATTGCCCCATTTATCGTTACCCTGCTTGTTCTTTGGACACTCTCACATAAAATGACCATTCTGGCCACACTTGAAGCAATCAGTGGAGCCCTCATGACACATTCCCGAGTGGTTTCTACCACACTTAGCACATGCAGGAGGCTTACTACCCCTGTGTGTCATACTACCTTGAGAATGGGCAGGTTTAGCTCTGAAATTCTGACTATTGTACTCACATTTGTTATTTGGTGCAGGTGCACTAGCAGATGATAGAGCAGGTCCCTTTTGTTTCTGTTGGAAGAAAGACCCGTTCACATCATTCTTTTGCTGCCCGGACGCATTCCCTGATGTCTTAGACCTCTTATTATTAAACTCTTCTCTATCCCTCAACTTATCCTCCTCAACTTGTTGCACATGGATCATTAGCCTTGCTATGTCCATATCCCCTATCAGCATAGTTGCATTGTCTTCCTTGCTTGACAGGCGAGACAACCCAGCAACGAATAAACTCATCATTTACCTTATGTCAGTAACCATCTCCAGAGCATAGCAGGAAAGCTGTATGAACCTTAGATTGTACCCATGAACGCTCAAAGAATCCTTCTTAAGAGTGAGGAACTCTCGTACCTTTGCTTATCTCATTTCTCGAGGTAAGAACACCCCAAGAAGGCCTCCTCAAAACAAGCCCAACTCACAAGTGGTGCACCCTCAACTCGGTTCTTCTTCCATTGATCAAACCAGATCCTAGCGACACCCTTCATTTGGTATACAACTAGTTCCACCCTCTCAGTATCATCAATATGCATGATCTCAAAAACCTTCTGAAGCTCTCCAACAAAATTTTCTAGATCCTCGGTAACACTTGAACATGTGAAGCTTGGTGGATTCATCCTTAAGAACTCACAAATCCTTGAAGTGTCAGCTACTTCCTATTGATTCCCTCTCTATCCAACTTGATTGGTCACAGCTTAACTTAACATCTGGATAGCTTCACGGAATTCAGCATTGGTGACCTCTCATTGGGGTTGCACTTCTGGTGCATTAGGTACCCCTTGCTCCTGAACATTCCTCCTAGTAGGACGACCTAGGACAGCTCTTCGTAGAGGCATGATCTGAAAGACACGCGCAAGCACGAGTTAGAAGGAAACTTTATAGATATTAACTCTATCGCACGACATGAATATGAAAGAAATGAGATAGTTCCTAAGTGTCGCAGCCTCCTAATTATAGATGTAGCGCGCTTCACATCGATAACTAGGACTCTACTGACACGGCTTCATAGACTCCCTAGGACTCTTGTACTCTAGGCTCTGATACCAAGTTTGTCACGCCCCGAGCCTACACCCTTGGTGGGACTGACACTCGAGAACTATTGTTGGCCCCAAGCGAAACCTTGGCCTAGCTTACTTACTCAGCGGAAGACTTAACTCAACATAACTGTACTTTTAAAAGTAAACTGAAAGCTCAAAGATAACTAAGAATGTATTAAAATAACATTCACTGGCCAAAGTGGCAACTTAAGTCTCAATATAATAGAATGAAAATGAAAAGACTAAAGAACTAACATCTGACTGTCTATGAAGCCTCTAACAATTGAGATGGACGTCGGGACAAGACCCACGACATCTTAATGAACTAAACATACTGAAAGCAATGAAAGGGGATCATCCAGAAGAAAGGAGGCTCACTAACAAACTCTGAAGCTCAACTAGAATCAATGATGCGTTGGATGCTGATCCTGGTTACCTGTATCTGCATCATTAAAAGATGCAGGCCAAATGGCATCACTACATTGAATGTACGAGTATGTGAGGGGAAATCTAAAGCAAGACATAAGCTTGAAAAGAACTGAAAGAACAAACCTGGTCTCAACTCAACTGAACTGAACTGAACTCATTTCAATATAAAGCAATATAAATAAGTGCAATATAAAGAAAATCTTTTTAAAACATAGATATCAACTCTGTGTATTTAGAAATACAATAGTAACTCTGTGTGTATGCAAAAATACAATATAAACTCTAGAATGTATATAAAAATACAATTTACTTCTGTGTATATAAGAATACAAAATACTTATGTGATAGTTTCTCTAACCGACAATCATCACTTAAGAGTTATTATGATGATACAACATTTTGTCTCACACTGACATGGTCATCCCATACCTTGCCGAGGGTATAGAACCTGACTACTAAGTGGATCCACTAGTCTATGCTAAAAAGCACTAAGGAATCATCTAAAAACTATGACCCTTTTCTACCCATGATGGTTACATGGTTTATGGGGGCTGGGAGTTGTCTGAACTCTCTCCCATATCGGTGCTCAATACTAGTCCCAAAATATAATACTATCTCTTATGTTTAAAAATGTTTAAAAACATAACTTCTTTCTGGGGTTTGAGATAATTGCTCAAAACTTAGCTCAAAGGCTCTTCTTGGAAATCAAAGTTTCCTCTCTTGCTTAATTGTGAAAGCATTTACTCTTTATTGAAAAACTATCTCAAAGACTCTTTTGGAAATCAAAGTTTCCTCTCTTGTTTAAATGTGAAAACATTTTACTCTTTGGGAATACATAGTCCCTATATACTCTTTTGAAGAAATGAACTTCAATCTTTACAATTTACTCAACTCAAAACTCAAATCTTAAAACAAAGTTAAAATATTTGTAAAAGACTCTTGGAAAACTCTATGAACTTCTCTTGACTTGACTCTTAACTTTCCTTGATTTGAATTATAGATTCAAGGTTCATGATCTCATGTTATGGATGATTTCATGTTGTTTAGACGTACCTTAGAGTGTAGGAATCAACTAGGAAACATAGGTACGCTTCAAGGGAACTTAATCGAAAAGAAGTTGTAAAAGATAGAAGACATGGCATCCCTGACGCTCTGAGTGGCACGGGGCGCCAGAGCCCAAACTTCAAAGTCTGGGTTGGGGCGCTCTGAGTGGCGCGACGCCCTATGCCCCTGCCCAGAAAATCCCTGATTTTTCTTGCTCGTTTTTCAACTCTAAATCCTCTAGATTCACTTGGTTCTTTCCCCCAAACACTTAGATTTGGCTACATAATCATAATATGCAAGAATCTACTGAGAACGACATCTAATTTCATGAATCTAAATCAATAACTCCTCAACAACTCCAACAATCAAGAACCTAATAGAAACTTCAAACAAATCCATCAAGAACTCAATTCCTAAACCTTCAAGAATATAATGTCGCTGAAATAAATCATGGTTGGCGCGTGGGTGAACTAACCCAACTCTATGTGATCTCACATACCTCGTAGGGATCACCCCTTGACAAATTCACAAGCAATTCTTCAAGAACTTGGCAATTCCTTGCTTCTTCTTCTCATTTCTCCTTTTCTTTTCTCTTCTCTCAAAACCCTAGCTTATTTTCAATAGCGTAAACTGAATCCAATCAATTTAGACCCCAACTTAGTTACCAAAAACGAATTTAATTAATTGGGTAGTGAAAAGACTGCAATACCCGTCTAAAATCCGGTTTTGACTTTCCTTATCTAGACAGCCCAACTTCAAATGGGCATATCTCCCTCATACGAACTCGAAACAGAGCAAACTCGAAGGTGTTGGAAAGATAATTCAAAGGTCTTTCCTACGGGATCTTGTAGCACATCTAACTAATCCTTATCTAGGAGTTGTGGTCATTTGAAGTTGACCCAAAACTCATACTTAACTTAATTTTGTCAAATTTCCAGATTTTTCATTCTTTCAAAAAATGACTCTTTTTAATTCTAGCTCTTACTAGTTGCGGGGTGTTACAGTTGTGCATTAGAGGGGAGGGTTTGGCCACTAATTTTTCCTTAATCACACTAAAAATAGGTTAAAGCGACATAGTGTAAGAATTAAAGAGTGGGAAAAGATCAAAACAAGCATGTCTAAAAACTAATATCGACAGCTTCTACGAAGGTGTCTACGGTCTGTGGATCCATCTATGGATCATAGATTCCTGTTCGTATAAATTAGAGAAAAATCTAAGTTTTTGAAGATTGATATACGAGATTCATCTACAGTTTGTAGATCAATCTACGATTCATAAAACGTGTCCGTAAGAATAAGGGAACTTATGAGTTTTTGAAGTTGAAACCATGAGCCCAATCTACGATTCATAAAAGAATTTAAGTGCAGTAGATTACACTCGTGAATTTCAGACTTAAATTTTTGTTTCTGAAGTCTCATCTACATATCCCACCTACGGTCTGTGGTTTCTTTTACGACCCGTAGATGGTATCTGTAAAACACATAGAATTTTGAATCTCTGAATTCTCAAGGTCTGATCTGAACTTAGAAACTTACAACATTTTTCTACAACGATGTCAAAATTTGATACACTCAAAATTACACCTTAAGATGATGTAACGCGAATGCATACAAATATTGTAAATCCAAACAAGATTGGGGTCAAATCTTATATAAAATAAAGAGATATACTACTGATTAGATGAATACCAAATTGACAATATAAATTGTATTACTGGAAGTTGCAGTAATAAGTTTGCTATGTATACTATATGATTAAAGCACTAACGTTTGTCTCTATAATGAAGTGCACTGTTCTTTGATTTTCATGCAATTACAGACAATTAGACTTTTAAATATGCACTCAGTTTCTAAACCAACACTCAAAAGTATATTAATTAAGAATTTTTTGAAAGCTAGTCAGTAATTAACTCAAGCTCACACATCTATATAAAGGAGTTGCAAACTCCCATTTGAGTAAGACGTGCATCAGTCAGTTCGATTCGATTTTATGTATTATCAGTTCGATTTATTAGTTTTTGATTTTTTAAATATGCTAAATTAATAAGATATTTTTATTGGTTTTTGGTTTATTGATTTTTGGTCTTCAATGGTTCGATTTTTTAGTTTAACCAATAAGAAAATTAAAATAAATATATGACCTCTTCAACAATTTGGCGCGACAAAATAATAATGTAACTTTACATAATGCTCATAAAATAGAAACATTAATAACTAACATCAAAAGAACTATACAAGT
>JAJONQ010053799.1:0-16430 GCA_036250385.1 Solanum microdontum
AAGGATCAGGAACGAGAATGGAGGGACCGTAATCCAAATTGGAAGGATGGGGAGAAGGATAGGTTTGTGCCTCCCCATGATCTCCAAAAGCTAAAGGATTCTGAAGGTGGCCGGTCTGAGGATATGCTTTCTCGTATCCTAAACAAAGTTGAGGGTTCTAACAAGATTTTAAAAGAAATAAAAGAAGACGTGTCAACCCTTAACCAGACCGTTACCTCCCATTCAGTAGCGATCAAGCAGTTGGAGACCCAAATGGGTCATATCTCGTCTCATCTGAACCTGAGACAACAAGGGGGTTTGTCTAGTGATACTATGGCTAACCCCAAGAATGAGGTTTAAGTGTGGACTTGCGTCGTGCCGCAACGTTAACTAAGGCGCTGCTTGGGATGCAACCCAAGTTTTATTTTCTTTATTTTTGCTTTAAGAAATAATGGTGTGTTGAATGTGCAAGTCAAAGTGTGGAAAATGTTTGGAAAGTGCAGGTTGGCGAGCTGATAGTCCTATCGGCGACTCGCCAAAGAGTTTAGCGAGCCTGACTTGGACCATTGTTGGAATCACAACAATTTTAAATTGGAGTCTATAAAACTCGGTGAGCCCTGGAGCAGCTTGGCGAGTCGCCGACCAGGTCACCAATCGCGGTCTAGTCCACCATTTAGACCCCCACATTAACTGGAGGTCCTGTAAAACTGGGCGAGGTAAGTGCTCACTCAGTGTGTCGCTGAGTGGGTCGGCGAGCAAATCTAATGTCCCTGAATGGGCGAGAACTGGACAGTTTTTAAAGGCCAAAGGTTTAAAGTTTCAAACTCTTTCACTTTCCCTCAATTTTAATTTTCCAAAACTCACACTCGTACATTAGTTTCTATATTTCTTGCATTTTTATCATAATTGAGTCATTGATCGTGCTTTCAGAGTTGATTAATTTGCCGCCTAGCATTTCAATCTTGAGTATTCGGCATCTAAGGTTGGTTTTCCGAACCCCGAGTTTATTTTTATCCATTTTGTACTCATTTGCAATGATCTTATCTTAGGGATGTGTGCTGGGCCTCTCTGATCTTAATTGTTTTTGTGTGTGCCGGTGTTAATTTAAAAATCATGCCCGTATTATTTAGATTGTTGAATTCCCGTGAATTTGTGCCTTAAAATTGGTTAAATCTTGTGAGGTTGTGCTTGCATGTTGTTGAGTCTAGTCGGGTGGAGTCTAAGTAACCCATATTTGTGCCAAATGACGTAATTTGCCCAATGATAGAGTGCGTGATGTCATTTTTAAGGGCAAAAGTTGTCAAATGGCCAAATTTGGCAAAATCGAGAGAAGTCTGAGTATCTTGGGGTAATGGGTGTATTGGGTCTGAGCTTAATTTGATAAGTTGATGCTTTGATTTTGTTTTCAGGGGTTGCGGGGTTGAATTTTAGAAGTTGGGTTAAAAGTTGGCAAGTTGGGTCGTTAGGCGAGCTGGGCCGAGCTCGCCGAACCACTCGGCAGTTCACCGAAGTTCCCCTTCTCGCCTTTAATTTCATGCCAAATGAGTGGTTAGGTTCTGTAACTTTTGGCGAGAAGCTTGAGGTCGTCGAAAGCACTCGGCGACTCACCGATAGGTCTTCTTAATCACCCTTTGTCTGCACCCCTGAACATCGTTTGCACTATTACTTTCTGTGGGCTAATCCTTTCTCGCCGCATGATATCGATAATTCGCCGAAAGGCCCTTTCATCGTCGACATGCCAAATATTTCTGAGAATTTTGAGCCAATCCTTTCAGCGAACCCGACCTAGCTCACTAAAGTGATTCGGTGACTCGCCGACCGATTCAGCGAGTCTGTCTGCAACTGCTATTTTTCTGTGCTTTTGATTGAAATGTTTTTAACTCTTTCCCGGTGTTTTGCAGACATGGTAAGAACAAACATCGATATGCCACCCCGGAAAAGAGCACGGGGTATCACAATCAATGAAGGGGGATCAAATCCTCCTAAGAAGGGAAGGCAAGAGCTCCCAGTAGGAAATAAAGGCAAGGGCAAGAGGCCCACATCTTAGAGAGCGATTGCTGACTCCCAGGCTGCTTTATCTGAGACTGAGGATGATCAGCCTTTGTAGTCCCGTCGGGATGAGATCCGAGCAAGATCTCACCCTGACTCAGCTAGAGTCCCATTGGCTTCCACCCCAGCAGGTTCAGTGCCAACTCCGACACCTCATGTGGCTCCTGTGCCACCAGTCATCCCTCCTCCCAGGTTTCTCAACAGGTTGAAGGGAGATGGATTGCGAACCATCCTCGAGGAGAAGTTATTATCTACAGAGGGCCTTGACGGCAATTTCTCAGATGTTAGGGACACCCTCCGCTTCCACAAATTTGAGCAGTTCACCAGGCCCCGAGGCCCCTATATTCCTTCATGGGTCTGATAGTTCTATATAGCATATGGTGAATTGGTTCCAAAAAGCAAGAAGAAGGCCAGCGAGTTCAAACTGGTTAAGTCGATTGTGGTCCGGGGTAAAGAGGTTGGATGCAATAGCGAGTACATCAACACCGTACTAACAAGGGGGTATGACTTTGACTACCCCAACCTGACTACTGCCACATCTTCATTGGATGAACTTTAGGGCTGGATGGCGCCCCTCATTTCAGACACCACCCTGAGGTAGATATAGGCAGGAGTCCCGATTGAAAAGAGGGACTTGAGTGTAGCTGCGCATTTTTGGTTCGGATTCATCATTAACTCTATTATGCCTTTCCAGAATTAGTCTATTCTTCATCATCCTAAGGTGGCCTGCCTTGGGTCGATTATTTATAGGAAAAGCATTGATATGGGCCTTATTATTGAGTAAGAGATGGCCATGAGGGCCAAGCAGAGGCAGACCTTACTTCCATTCCCGGTCTTGTTCACTGAGTTATGCCAGCGTGTTGGAGTACCCTGGGACGACACGAGAGTTATTGAGGTTACCCCATCTTTCTCCACTGACATCTGGTGCATTGTGGCCGAGTACACATGAGATGACGCTGACAAGAAGAGATCAGCTCTGATAGATACTTCTCCAGAGGTTGATGTTTATTCTATACCTGTAGAGGCATCTTTGCCTACTCTTGCCTCCGGACTTTCAGGTACATCGACTCCTTCTTCTTTTTCACATGTCCTGGGTACCTCTACCTCCTCCCAGCCAGCCAATATTACTCAGGCGATGATCCTGAAGATGGGGCACCTGGCCCATTTAGCTTAAATGAGGGAGACTAGGCTAGAGAGATCTGTCCCATGGATGATTGAGGCTGCTATTTTAGCCGCACTGACCCCCTTCCAGACTTCCATTGACACTCTCACTACGAGAGTTGAGGCTTGTGAGAGCAGTCATGGAGAAACTTCCGAGGTTACGTCTTTGAAAGTTGAAGGTGCTGATCTGAGGAAGGATGTAGACTATCTGAAGTCTACTGACTTCACTTCACTACTAGAGGCTGCGAATGATGTTGACGCCCCTGAGAGTTCAGAGATTCCTCCGGCTACCACTGAAGATGTACATAGAGATGATATAACAGTTGATGAGTCAAATGCAGAGACCGACGAGGAGCAGATAGAGGTGCATGATGCTGAAGTTTATGATGATCTGGCTGACTTGGAGGATGTGATGTTTGAGACTGTGCGCCAGACTTCTTTGAGAGACATCACCATGGGTGGATCCAGTGGAGCGGGTACTTCTGAGCTGACTTCGGGCACTGACGCCTAGACAGATGGAGTGACTGAGTAAACAGTATCCCTTCTTTACCTCCCTCTCTATCTTACTTTATTTTAACTTTTGGATATTATTTTGATTGCATTTGAGGAAAAATGATTTTTATTTGTGGTGGGGTAAGGCCCACCTTTGTGACCTTTTGTGTATATATTTGGGTTTTTGAGCTATAATTGTGTTTTCCACTATTTTTGTGGATGATTGAGCTTGCGGCTCCTTGTTTTTTAATTGTAAATGATTTTTGAACCCTTCCGAAAAAATTGTTACACCTCTTGTTTGTGTTTGAATGTGGCTGTTCTCTTGCAAATTTGAGTATCGGTCTTGATTAATACCGATGACTTGAATAGTGCTCATAATCAAACAAAATGAATGTGCGGCTACGATGAGGCCAAATGAAGTTGTGTAGACAATATGTGAACTTTTTGCATCTCGTTGTGACTAGCCAAGTATCAAATTGAGTCTCTTGTGATGAACATTGCACACTAGCAAAAGTGTGGAGTCTTGTTTGACATTGGTGTCAATGCCTTGTGTGATGAGTTTACCGTGAACCATATTTGATGACACCTAGAATTTTTTCTGTTGGTCCGGTTGACTAAGTAATGCAATCTCTTGATATGATCTTAGGCAACTTTGAAGAGTGTGAAACAATTTCACATTATACCTCTTTTTGTGGCCTACCTTGTGGGTGTGTGAATTCCGCTTGAACACCCTTAGAGCCTTAACCCTTTTTCTTGGAAGAAACTTGATGAAATTGTGACCTTTCTTGATCCATTACCCTTAATCCTCATGATTTGTTTGAATAGCCAACTTAGGCCAAAGATTTTTAGCACGTACAACCAACAAACCAGAGACCAAAGCAGGGCTCAACAAAATGGAAAGTATCATAGTACGTCGTCCTTCCCTGAAATGGAACTTTCATGCTGGAGCAAGAACTAGCATGAAAGTTGATCTGTTACGACCAACGCGATTGTTCCTATTTCATTTTCTTCTTCCAAGCCCTTCTTAGAAAGGACTCACTGAGTTACTTACGGAATCTCAAATCTCTCTCGACACCGAGAATTCTTTATGTGTCCAAGTCGATTAGAGGTTCGGCTTCCTTCTCCCCAACCATTTAGCCTTCTGGACCCCTGAAAAAAAAAAGTTAAAATCAAAAAGAAAGAAGAGAAATTGGGCCATCTTTCACGAGAAAAGCCTAAGTTGGAGATGTGGTGAAAAGAGAAGGTAAATCAAGAAGTGCAAGAAAGTCCCTTTTGACCCATGGTGTTTAGAAAAATGGAACCCCTCCATATATATAAAACAAGAAAAAGAAGAAGAAGAAGAAGAAGAAGAAGAAAAGAACGAAAAAGAAAAAGAATAAGGTTATCAAAGTGTAAAGAAAATGGGGTATCCAATAGTCCATGGAAGATGAATAATTGGGTGATTTGTCAGCACAAATTGGAATGACGAAGAAAAGGAAAGAAAGCGTTGTTCACACCACATTTCATGAGGAATACATCCATTGAGCCTAAATGACCATACCTTTGCACTCAGTCCCGTTACAAGCCTTGAAAAGACCTTTTTGATTTTGAGTGAGCTGAAACAATTGTTGATTGGAAAATAAGGGCAAACCTATGGGTGAAATCATGCATTCTGTTCATCTTTGTGAGTGTGAACGTTGCATTTGATTCTGAAACTTTAAATTGTGAACCATTGTGTGTGAATATGGAATCATTCTTTGTGTGAAGGCATTTGAGTACCATTGTTGAGCTTGAACTTGCATTTGAAGCAAGTATTGTGTAGTTGAGAATCATTGATAATGGTGAGTCACAACTTGAATCTTTGAGTGCACAATTGATCCTTGCATAAGTAAGTTGAGTCTTTTTGTGTGCATTCATGATTGAATCTTATGTAACATTTTTTTAGACATCCCTTTTGTACTGCTGAACTTGAGTTTTACTTGAGGACAAGCAAAAGTTTAAGTTGGGGGTGTTGATGAGTCCACAATTTGGACTCATTTACAGATTTATTTTAGTAGATTTAGTGTCCTCAAATGCATATTTTGTGCCAATAACTGATGTAAATCCTTGATTTTCAGGTATTTGGATTGAGGAACAAAGCATGGACACTAATGAGCAAAAAGGAACAAGGCAGCTGAAAGAACGAATAAAAGAAGGCCTAAGGGTCGCCTAAACCATTGGGCGAGTCACCGAATGGCCATAGTCTCGCCTAATGTTCCAGTGTGCCAAGCCCTGAAGGAGAAAATCAAGTCGGCGAAAGAAAGGAGCAGTCAGCGAGTCGCCGAACGGTTCCGCGATGCAGTGCTATATCGCCCAAAGTTACAGAACTTGAAGTTGCTGAAGGCCAAAGCACAAAGGCGATGGAACTGACCAAACGGTGGATCGCCGAGTGGATCGGTGATCCCGACTTATTGCGCCGAACGGTCCTTCACAACACATTTTTGGTGACTATAAATGCATGTTTGAATTTCTAGTTTAAGGAGAGATTTTTATCTAATTTTCATTAATTGTTCAATTTTAGAGAGCTTAGAACTGAGTTTTGAGACAATATTTTCCTTAGCTTTGAAGATTTGAAGATTTTTATTTCTGAGAAATTGGAAGTGGGTGTTGAAGATTCTTTATCTTAGACCTTTGTAAAGATGAAATTAATAATACCAAGTTGATGGAAACACAATTTGGTAACGATTTCTATCTTTTTATGGTGTCTAGCTAAAGTCCCAATTCTTGGGGTGTGGTTATGTGATTATGGGTTGATTTAGCTGCTGGGTATTGTTAATTGATAGTGTAAATGCTTTTTAAAAGTGATTTCATTCAGTAATTGTGGCTTAATCTAATAGGTTGTAGTTGCAAATGCAACTCTACCTTCGTGTTTTTGGCTTGTGAGAGAGAGAGGTTTTGAAACCAAGATTACTGATTTGATGGTCTGTGTGTATTTGGTTGTGATGCGTTCAGCTCGAGAGAGTGAATTCTAAACCCTTTTCCACACATTCAGCTCGAGAGAGTGAATGGACTAAAGCGAAGGCTGCTCTTAGTTGCTGCTTATTGGTGTTCGAGAGAAACCAATTCGATTCAGGGTAAATTGTTCGAGAGAAAGTTTATCCCCATTAAAGTCTAGCTTATTCACTCATTTACAGCTATTCACTATTAATTGCAATCACCCATTTGTCTACCTTAGTTCATAATCCAATCACATCCCAAGAACCCGTCTCTATACTTGTTATTTTCGTGTTATTTGCTGCTGTAGTTGATAATTGAAACCAAAACCCCCTGTTATTTGACATTTGTGTCACCCCAAACTTGAACCATGATTTTATTCGTAAATGTTTTTACCTATGATTGACTTGAACACATTCATGCTTTTCTATTGATTCTCTAATACGTACCACTCCATGTGGGATTCGACCCCAACTCACTTAGTTGGGTTATATTTACTGACTAACGATCGTTGGCATTTAGTAATGGATGATGTGTCCTGATACGTGAAATCAGGCACGACAGGCCATTTAGGCCTCCTTGATGCCAATTCGACAGTTTTAAGTCAGGGCCTTTTCAATTTTCCCAATAGTTTTAAGTCAATACTACGTCATTTTGCCTTATACCCAAAGCCCTATATAAAGGTTTTTAACCCAAAATCTCCCAAACTTAATTCATTCTCTTAAAATTCCAAAAGTTGATCAAGCTCCTCCTCTCAAATATTTCTCTCTCTAGAAGAAGAAGAAGAAATCAAGTTAGGTTTACTAGATCAAGCCTCCAATTCACCAAATTGCTTGTGGGATTTGAACTCCAACGTATGATAGTGTTCACCTATGAAGCCCTTTCCTCCATAGGGTCCCTAAATTCTCCAATTTAAAAGTTAGAAATCTCCAATTGAAGTTAGGGTTTTCTTTCATGTCATAGGTTCCTTTCAATGTTAATATAATTGTTTTTTTTATGAATTTTTATGCATGAATTGAAGTAATTGCATATTTTTAAGATGAATTCTCATGAACCCATGCATAAACCATGTTAATCTATGATTATATAATGAGGGTCCTAATTCATGTAAGATAAAAATTTTAAGATATGCATGTCCTTTTGATGAGATTGATGTAAATGATTTTGAGGAGGCTTTGACTATTGAAAACATGAAGAAGCTTATAAATTATTGAAACGAATGCATTTTTATGAAAGTAATGCTTATGACTCAAGAAAGCTTATAGATGAGAGTATCTATATGTTCTATGAAGCTTGGCTACATGATATGAATGACATCTAGATTTGTCCTCAATGCTTTGCGGGCTATTTTCCTAAATTACGTCTTGATTAGTATGGTATCCGGATATGCCATCAATGATTATAGATCACGAATTCAAAACTATTTCCCTTAGTAGTTGGGCATTTCTAGTATGAAGTGAATGACTATGGGCCTTAAAAGTTATTATGAAAAGATTATGGATGGTGAAAGATTTTTCTCACGCATGGTCTAAGCAGCTATCCTATGATGAGACAAGCGGCGACTACCCATGTTTCTTAAAGATAAGACAATGTAAGATTTATAACTATTCATTATTTTATGGGATTTATGATTAGCACCGAATGGACACATGGCGACCACCCATGTCCCATACCTATGTGCCCCCATAGAATGATTGTTTTAAGATATATGATGATTGTCTAAGATAGACATTATCTAGTGGATCCATGTAAGCTAGAAGTTTATGTTTCTACCTTGGCATGTAGGACACTCTCTTTCCGATGTGGGAGTAGTACACCAGATTCCATGTTGTAGCTCACATAGTCTCTATGTCGGTTCAGGCTACTTCCCACAACAACAATGAACTAAGGTTACTCAAAGAAGTATTTCACATGTGTTCAAATATGATTTTACTTGCATTGACTATGATTGCGATTTATGTTTTCTAACCCTCTTATCTTATGTTTTGACTCCGTCTTTGCATAGCATGAAAATGTCCTTTTAGCATTATTTCATAAATCTTATGCATTGCTATCATACTTGGTACATTTTTGTACTAACGCAAACTCTTGTACATTGTTTCACTAATGTAGGGTCCGACGCTCCTATTTGCATCTTCGTAGCTAGGGATCACTTAGTAGAAATTGAAGTGGTGAGTCCTCATGTTTCGAGGACCGAGCCTTGTTTTAGTATTGTCTTTAATTATTTTGGAGATTATATGTGATGTATGGGTTAAATCCTGATCATTTTTGATGTAATATATGACTTTTGAGACTATGTAGACTTTCGCTTCATTTCATAAAACTTTTTGATATGAATTGCCTTTTAAATCCTCTTGAATTTCTATTATCTTGTTTAATGCAAGCTAAGGGGCTTGTATAGAGCCTCTCGAGATCCTATGCGCCATGTTACGCCTAGGGTGTCCCTTGGATCGTGAAAAACTTGGTATCAAAGCACAATGTTTAAACGTGGTATCAAAGCACAATGTTTAGAAATGTCCTAGGATGTCTTATAAGCCACATTGAGTAGAGTCTTGTTCATAAGTGTGAAGCGCGCCACATTTATGAATGAGAGCCTATAATATGTTTAGGAAACTCCACTTCTTTCATTACTCTAAAGTCGTTCCATAGAGTTTAACTATATAAAGGTCCTCCTTTCCTAACCCCTTTTTATGCTTTACAGAATATGCCTCCACAAAGAAATCATGTGGGAATGAATAGGAATGTTTGTGAAAATGTGAGACAAGAGGTTCCCCAAGTTTCGGTTGACCCTTTGACCAAGCAAGTGACAAATGATGAGTTTCGAGCCACATTTCATATGTTGGCCAAAGCTATGGCGGCTCAAGCAAATACAGAGGTTGTGTCCCCCGTGAACCCAAATGTGGGTACGACGACTACTAGAGTGAGGGACTTTATTACGATGAATCCTCCATAATTTCATGGGTCTAAAGTCGAGGAAGATCCTCAAGAGTTCATTGATGAGGTGTATAAGCTATTGATGATCATGTGAGTGATGCCTGTGGAAACGGTGGAATTGATCACTTATCAACTTAAGGGTGTTTCTCAAGTTTGGTTCAACCAATGGAAGAAAGATAAGGCGGTACATGAGGGTCCTCTTGATTGGGAGAAATTTAAGGTTTCTTTTCTTGATAGGTTCTTTCCCCTTGAGATGAGGGAGGTAAAGACACTTGAGGTTATTAACCTTCATCAAGGGGATATGAGTGTGAAGGAGTACGCTTTGAAATTTACACAATTGTCTAAATATGTTCCAACTATGGTCGTTGATCCAAAGGCAAGGATGAGTAAGTTTGTGTCGGGTGCTTCCGACTTTGTGATCAAAGAATGCCTAACCGCCATGCTTGTTAAGGATATGGATGTCTCCCATTTGATTATTCATTCACAGCAAATAGAAGAGGAAAAGCTTAAGGAGTAAACTAGGGTTCAAAGAGGTTAAGAAAGGTGATGATAATTCTTCACATTCAAGGTCCGGTGGAGGTAATCATTCTCAAGGTACGAGTTCTAGTGAGAAAATGTGGCCCAAGTGTTGGGAGTGTAGGAGAAGATATAAGGGTGAGTGTTTAGCCGGTTCAAATGCATGTTTTGGTTGTGGAAATGTGGATCATAAGATAAGGGATTGTCCTTCCGTTGTTAGAAATGAAGAAGATAATTGTTGACGGGCTCAACCCTACCCTTCCTCAGGTTCTAGTGGTGGTTAGAAATAAGATATGTTCTATTCTCTTCAGACTCAACAAGATCATGAGGGTTCCCCGGTTGCGGTAATTGGTAAGTTATGGTCTTTAAGCTTGTGGTTATGCATTGCTTGGTATTGAGTGTTTCATTGGCTATGGAAAGACTCCATGCATGGTGATTGTGTTTAGATTAGTAATTTTAATCCTTGTGGAAACTTCTTAAGTGTTTACTTGTATCAATGGTTCAGTGGTTGTTAAGACTTTGGTGTTATGTTTGGGTTGAGGGAGATGGATTTTAAGGGACTAGTGAGGTTTGCTCCCAAGGGGAGATAGTGTGCTTCATGGTTGGTGCGTGAGTAGAACTATGTTGATTATGGAAGAATTCCGTGTTGTGATTTGGTGCGTGTAAGTTTGAAGGCGATGTGATGTCTTAGTGTCCCTATCTTTTTCCTTCTATATTTGGGTCTAGCTTGAGGTCTTAACCTCTCATGGTTCACTTTTTAAGACTCTTGTGTTTCAGTCATTCTCATGATTCCTCATGCATGCATGTTCATGAAAAACTTGATTTTTGAAAAAAGATATGATTTAGCTTAATTGATTGCTTCATGTTTATGTGCATTTGAGTATGATTTGCATGCATGCCTTATGAAATGATGTTTTGAACATGTTTTTAGCTTGGAGTTGAGGTTCTTCCTTAGTTATGTGCATTTTGATGAAGTTGCATTAATGATTGGGTTGTTAGTTTCTCTCCTACTCTTTTAGTGCTGGTTCGAGTTTCATTCGAGAATGAATGTTCCCAAGGGGGAGATATTGAAACACCTACGATTCGAAAAAGGCTAGGAAGGGGTGTAACAGGCTTGTCAAGAACCAAAAAATGGACCATGGGACCATCCACAAAGCCCTTGACGGGCCATGAAGGGGACCATGGCCCGTTATGGTGGTCGTGACAAGAAGGCAGAACCTTCCCCAAGCAGGTCCCCTTCCACGAACCCTTAGACGGCCTGTGGTGGGCATGACGGGCCGTTTAGGCCAACTTGATGCCTATCCGGCATTTTTAAGTCAGGCCTTTTGGGTTTTTTCCCAATTGTGTTAACTCAATACTAAGTCATTTTGCCTTCTACCCAAATCCCTATATAAGGGTTTTTAACCCCAAACTCAATTCATTCTCTTAAATTTCCAAAAGTTGATCAAGCTCCTCTTCTCAAATATTTCTCTCTCTAGAAGAAGAAGTAGAAGAAGTCAAGTTAGGGTTTTGAAGATCTAGCCTCCAATTCACCAAATTGCTCGTTGGATTATAACTCCAAGGTATGATAGTGTTCACATATGGAGCCCTTTCCTCCATAGGGTCCCTAAATTCTCCAATTTACAAGTTGGAAATCTCCAACTGAAGTTAGGGTTTTCTTCCATGTCATGGGTTCCTTTCAATGTTGATATAATTGGTTGTTTTTATGACTCTTTATGCATGAATTAAAGTAATTGCATGTTTTTAAGATGAATCCCCATGAACCCATGCATAACCCATGTTGATATCGGGTTCACTGTTTGTCCTTTTCTTTTAATTTGCGGAGGAAATCTTTCGCTTTTTTCAAAGTATCTTCTGATGTAGTCTTTTCTGACTCAAAAGGTTAAGCCTCTTGAATATCATCTACAATATCATCGCTTGTTTCACTTCTCATAGAAGTGTCATTTTTCATATTGAGTAATATTTTGGAGCAGACTCCTTTTAACTTCTTCCAAATAATTATTGATCATTTCTTCTTTATCTCTATCTTGAATGAATATTTTTCTGGCAATATGCCGGACCGAGCTATCAGCAATTATTCCCTTTTGAGGAGTAATAGAATATTCTTGGACCTTTCTTGTAATAAGATCCAGCAATTCTTGTCTATATAATATTTTCATTTTGGGATCTTTTTTCATTAATTTGTCCCAAAAATTATTATAAAATATCCTATATAAACAAGGAATTTGTTCTTCGGTGAATCCTACTTCTAGGGTCCATTTGTGAATCCAAGGAATAGAGAATTCAATAAAAAATATACATGGTCTATTTTTTCCATATAACAAATATAATCTGTATGGTATAACTCATTTAGATCAGGTGAGACTTTAATCCATTCTTTATATAATTTAAGAAATGGATCAGGCAATATTTTGACAGTTGGGTCGGGGTATGACAACCAATTCAAAAACCAATTAGGAATTGGGCCTGCAAATATCTTTGCACATATTTTTATAAACCAAGTGTGTTTATGTCTATCATTATTATAATAGAGGACTTTATCAAAATCCTGAATATAATCCCAGTAGGTGAAACTCATAGAGATTTTGTATAGGCTAATCTGCCTTTCTTTCATAGTGGAAATACCCCAATCTTCAACTGATATAATCTGCTTAATTATCGTTTTAGAGAAGTTATAAACATTCTCACTGGTATTGTAGCCTGCAAAATGTTGAAATTCAACACTACCAGTGCTTATCAGTATAGTCTCATAATAAGATCGGGTTTTGTATGACTCACCCGGGAAATATAATCCATTGATTAGGTATTGTTGAAATATCTTCCAGGGTTCTTCTTTTCTCTGAATTTCAGAGTTTTCTAAAAGAAATATCATTTCTTTTTTAGGTATCTTTTCATAAGATTTGATATCATCATTATCTTCTTTTGCCATCGAAGCAAAAGTATCACTTTGCTTTTGAGATAAATATGCGTGCAATTGTGCGTATAATGGATTGCTTTCTGGAATATCTTCCAAATGTATTGAAGATGAAGACTCACTTTGAGAGACTTTTGAGTTTATCAAACTCTTTCTTCCCATTTGTATAACTAGGGAGTTAGAAGAGGATCCGTAGGACGATCCCGGAGATGATCTTTCCCTTGTATTATTACTTTTACCTCTGCCCTTGGTAATCCAAGGAGGGTCCATCCTGCAAACATAACACTTTGCTTTATTCTGATATATCATAATAGTCACTGTAATAATTATCACTATCAATATTAAGCAAATCAACATCTTCTTCATAATCATATATAGAGAAATCTTCTCTAATAATATCATTAATAATTTTACATATTATAAATTCCTCCAAGTCTTTATTACGAGGAATTACCTCTAAATAGTAATTAGTGCGTTTTCATCAATAAAAATTGTATAAAAACTCATTATGAATTTAAATATTCTCAAGACAGAAAATCTGGAAGAGAGTTATCACTTCCCTTTTTATATTGAATCTCGAAATCAAAAGGAGCTAACTAGGCCTGCCACCTAGCAAATATCAATTTTGAAGCATCATGTTTAAAATCTTTGTTAAACATATATTTAACAGATTGAGCATCCGTTTTTATAAAAAAACTTTTGATTATATAAATCATCTTGAAATTTTAAAACACATTTGACTATTGTTAGCATTTCATGAGCCACAATAGCATATTTTTTCTGGGCTTCAGTCCATTTTCTTGAGTGAAATCTAATCAAATATTCACTTTTATCATTAGGATTAAACTGTTTTAATGTTCCTCCGTAACCAATATTGGAAGCATCAGTTTCAATAATCTTTTGCCATACATGATTAGCAAGAGTTAAACAAGGAAGAGATTTAACACGTTCCTTAATATTTTTAACAAGACTAGTGTGACTTTTAGTCCAAGGTTGTTTATAATCCTTTTTTAGTCTATCATATAAAGGGGCTAAATCATGAGAAAGATTTTAATAGAATGGGGATACATAATATAAGCTTCCCAAAAATCTTTGTAACTGAAACCTGTCTGTAATAATATCCGGAAATTTAGATGCAAAATCAATAGATCGTGAATCAGAGTAATTTTTGTAACTGAGTCATGTCCGTAATTATTATTATTAATATTATTATTATTATTATTATTAATATTATTAATATTATTATTATTAATATTATTAATATTAATATTAATAGTATTATTATTATTATTATTATTAATATTAATATTATTATTATTATTATTATTATTATTATTATTATTATTTGGGCTTGACCCATTTTACTCACTTTTTTCTTTTTCCCAATTAAATGCTTAAATTTCATTTTTTCCCCACTATTTAGTAAAATGAAATAACTCTATTTAATTCGAAAATTATATCACTCATTCTTGCAAGTCATAAATTATTTATAAAAGCTACTAAAATGATTAAAATAAAAAAAATGGGTAAAATTCATAAAATAACTAAGAGGGTCGTTACATCATCCACCACTAAAACATACGTTCATCCTCGAACGTAAAGAGAAAGAAAGTACAAGGAGTATCAAATAGTTGAGAATATTTGCTCTGTATGTTGGACTCAACCTTCCAAGTGGATTTCTAACCTGCTTAATAATAACTCTAGGACCTTCCCCATATGTTGAATTCTTGGTCGAACTCTTGTGAATCACATTGTATCACATGACAACCATTAACACAATATTTCTGAACGGACCCCCATAAGCCCGATAGGTACACAGAATAACTAAGTTTACAAGAAAGAGGAGTAACCCATATCTAACTCCAATAAAATTATCTGGCTCGCAGCCTAGACAAACATGTAACCAAGAACCAGTCAACTCCTAGCCCAGCTATCAAAAGTGACAATCAACCCAGGCAAACCAGCCATATAGTCCATTCCAAGGGGCGTAAGCCGCCCAGCTAGTAAGAGTGACCTGGGGGCGTATCAACTCCAAAGAGGATCTCAAGTAGGCTCCAAGCCACCATAGGTCAATGTCCATTCCAAAAGATATCACAAAAGCTTTCAAGCCTACAATACTCCAATTCAAAGAAAGTACATAACCTCCGATAACACGTCAAAGTCCCGAAATAGGGACATAAAACATAATGGCTAACAAGCTCCGCAGACGCCTAGATTAAGGCTCATACTATCAGACCCAAGTCTTCTATTCCGATCTACAAAGAACTAGTCCGTCCCAACGACATTGGAGACATACCAAAGTCACAAGGCGTATGGGTCTATGGAAACACTAGTCATCCTAAACTAAGGCTAAACTGTCACGACCCGAGAGCACCCCCAAGTCATAACATGCGTACTCGACCTCTTGGAGGTCTAATACTAGCCCTTAACAATCAATCATCGCATTTGATAATAAAAACCCTAAGGAATAAAAACACTTCTTAAAACAAATCCATAATACTCATAAAATCTTTCAAATGTAAAGAAGTAGAATTTCTAAGTCTCAAGTACCATCTTAGACACGAATAGAACATCTTAGGGACACAGCCCCTTTACAAAAATAGAAAATATAAGTCTTATACAATGTCTAAATAGAAATACTAGAAAGATAACAACTATGTCCTCGAATATATGAGGACATACCAAGCTTCTTAAGAAGGGTCAATATCCCAAGCTTCCTCAAAAGATCTCCTCACTTTCCACCACCTACACTTGTAAGAATAGAGAAATGTGGAATTAGTACAATAAGTACTAAGTATGATGACCATGCAAGAAAACATGCACAACGGACATTTACAAGGAATGTATGCTTTTAAGACCTTATTTAACAAACCTTTACAACCACAAGCATAAACCCACATTTCAAGCCACCATTCACCAATAAGACCATGTTCACATCATTTACAACTCAATTAACACAAGTGTACAATACTTAAGCAAGATAGCAAAGTAATTCCTTCATTACCATTTAAGCCTCTATCTCAAGTCACCCTAAGCCACACTTAAGTGAATAATGAAGTGACCGCCCATACAACCTCTTCATATACACCTAAGAGTTACCATAGACAAGGGTTTTATCATTACATTATAACATACTAAGTCAACATTCTTATAAAACCATTTAAGAGACACACAAGCATATAGGGGACAATCACATAATTGCCCTAAGGCGTAGGGAACTCACTTTAGCATCTTCTAAGCCTACTCGTGCCATATGTAGATAGCATCTCATACTACTACCTACACGTTGTAGAACCTATCCAATACTAGAGTGCACATCCCATATGATGGAAATAGGCCTTAATCGACATAGACCACACTAGCAAGGTATGGAATCCGGAGTCTATCCTACTCCGTGGAGGTTGTTCTACTTGCCAAGGGTAGAACTAAAAGC
>JAJONQ010053800.1:0-15954 GCA_036250385.1 Solanum microdontum
ACAACCCCCCCCCCCCCTTAATTACTTGTTTTGGAAGTACGTTGACTAAAAGAATATAATCGTAAGCTGAACTTAAGTATAAACCATATTCCTCGTGGGATTGACCCCAACCTACAAATTGGGTTCTTTACTTGATAACGATCGTGTACACTTCTTTAGGGAGGTGTAATTTGAGCGTATCAAATTTTGGCGCCGCTGCCGAGGAATAAGGCTTTTAGATTAAGTTTAACTACATCATTGAACTTTAGTCAAATATTTCCTAATTTACTTTTTCTTTCATTTTTCTTTCTCTCAATATCCTACTCTAGTGTATGCCAAGTACACGAAGCCAAGGTGAGCGACTTACTCCTTACGACCCATAATTGAACAAAACTTTGCGAAGAATGAATAACCAAGGAGACCCAGTCAATCCTATCGGAGGAAATTTAGGTGATGGAGTTAGGTTGCAGCCTCCGAGGGTTGGTGATGAGAATAATCAGGTTCAAGCTGAGAATCTATTGGGAGATGCACTGAGGGTACAGGATCCACCAGGACCAAGACTGCGTGATAACTATAGGGTCAACTTTAATGCCGCTGAATCTGAAGGACCTCTTGTTCTACCCCCTCTACCTCCGGGGCATACATTTGTGGTGACTAACAGTTTGATGCAGATGCTTATAGTGAGGGGTTCGTTTGCTGGTTTGGCATCGGAAGATCCACATGCTCACGTAACCAAGCTAAGGAGTGTTTGCAAGAGTTGTGTGGGTTGACCGGACTTGGACATGGATGTCATTGGATTGCGAGTATTCCCTCTATCATTGATTGGCAATGCTGCTGTGTGGTTTAATGAGCTTTCTTATAACTCAATCTACACATGGGGATAACTAACTTAGGTGTTCTTTGCAAGATTATTTCCTGTGTCAAAAAAGCTAAACCACAAAGATAAACTCAACAACTTCATAGCATTACAGGGAGAGTCTGTGAGTAGCTCTTGGGACAGGTTCACTGCTTTCATACGAACTGTTCCAAATCACCGCATTGATGATGAATCGCTGAAAGAGTATTGCTCCCGAGGTCAGGATTACAATAGTAAGGCGATGCTTGATACTATCGCTGGAGGTTCATATTGTGAGTGCACTTTTGAGCAGAATGCGGAGAAACTGGAAAATATTTCCTGAAACAATAAAGCATGGAGCACTAGAAAGTCAAATACTGGGAGAAACACATTTGCCGTTCAAGCTACAAATAACCAGTCTGCAGATGAGATTCGTGAGGAGATGACTCAGATGAGGACCGAATTGGAGTTGGTGTTGAAGCATGAGAGCGGAGGTGCGAAAGAGGTAAATGCTGTCAATTATTTGACTAGAAATCCACCACCAGGTGAGGAATGTTACTATGAAGAGGATACTCATGCAGTGAATGATCAGACAAAGGGTTTTCGAGCCAATGCCCAAGGTTCCAATATAGATAATTATCACCAAAGTCAAGGACACCAAGGTCGAAACTATGGCAACTACAACCGAGAGGGTCAATATGTCCGGGATGGGAACTACAATCGTGACAACAACTACAACCAGAACAACTATGATAACAGAAATGATCGGGTTGGACCTTATGTCCTTCCTCAAAATCGGGAATCTGGTAATAGGGAAGCTGGAGGTAATATGTCACGTATTGAGGATATGATGTAGAAGATGATGAGAAGGTTTAATGCAACTGATCAAAATGTGAAGGAGATGCAAAATGACTTGTCTGGTATTGGTCAAAAAGTTGATACCCATGCAGTGTTAATCAAGCATCTTGAGCAGCAGATGACTCAGTTGTCTACTACAGTGAACCCACGTCAACCAGACACACTTCCTAGCAACACCATCCAAAGTCCAAAGAATGATGGGCATTGTATGGCAGTCACTACTCGATGGGGTAAGCAGAACATTGATCCACCGATGCCATTTGGGGTTGAAGTTGAGGTTAGTAAAGATAATGATGTGATTGAGGTACATGAAGAGCCCGAGAATGCAATAGAGAAGGAAGCGGAGATAACTCAGAAAGTTGTTCCCATGCCTAGACCTTCACCTCCCTTCCCACAGAGGTTAGTGAAAAAGACTGAAGAAGGAAAATACCGCAAGTTTATTAGTATGTTGAAGCATCTTTCCATCAATGTGCCGTTGATTGAAGCTTTGGAGAAAATGCCTGGGTATGCGAAGTTTATACACGATTTGGTTACTAAAAAGCGGGCCGTGAGTTTTGAAGATGATGATAAGTTACAACATTGTAGTGCTATTGTTACAAGGTCCCTTGTGCAGAAGAAGAAAGATCCTGGGGCTTTCGCTATTCTTTGTACCGTTGGGTTGCTACATTTTGCAAAGGCATTATGCGATTTGGGTGCTAGTATCAATTTGATCCCATTGTCTATTTACAAGAAGTTAGGTTTAGGGGACCCAAAAACAACTGCGATGCGACTGCTTATGGTCGATAGAACAGTCAAGAAGCTCATCGGTGCGCTCCAAGATGTACTAGTGAAAGTGGAGTCTTTTATCTTTTCGATGGATCTTGCGATACTTGATTGTGATGTTGATTTTGAGGTTCCCATTATCCTTGGGAGACCTTTCCTAGCCATTGGGCGCTCCTTGATTGATATGGAGAAAGGGCAGATGAAGTTTAGATTGAACAATGAAGAGGCAACTTTTAATATCTCTAGGTCCATGAAGTAGAGTAGTGAGCTTAAATCGGTATCTATGGTGACACATATTGTAGAGAGTGGTTCTGAAGTGCCTATTAAAGAGAGGTTGGGTGTTGAAGCACTAGCAGCGATAATGATGAACTTTGATAGTGATGGTATTGAAGACTATGATGAATTGGTCGCCGCACTTGATAGGTTTGAATTCCGTTCAAACCCAAAGAGGTTGGAATTAGACATGAAGAATCGCGACTCTCCACCTGCTAGACCGTCTGTTGAGGAGGCACCAAAATTGGAGCTTAAGGATCTACTATCACATTTGAGGTATGAATTCTTGGGGAGATATGGTACTTTATCGGTCATCATTGCGGTAGATTTGAATATGGCACAAGTTGAGGCATTGGTTTCCGTGTTGAAGAGGTTCAAGCGAGCTATTGGGTGGACTATTGCAGACATTATTGGGATTCCTCCTGGTATTTGTTCTCATAAAATTGAACTCATGCCAGATCACAAGCCTAGTATTGAACACCAGAGAAGACTAAATATGCCTATGCAAGAGGTAGTTTAGAAGGAAATCATCAAGTGGCTGGATGCTGGAGTAATTTATCCCATTGCAGATAGTAGTTGGGTGTGTCATGTTCAGTGTGTGCCCAAGAAAGGTGGGATTACTGTGGTACCTAATGAGAGAAACGAGCTTGTTCTGATGCGGCCTGTGACTGGATGGAGAGTCTGCATGGACTACCAAAAATTGAATGCTTGGATAGAAAAGGACCATTTTCCTATGTCGTTCATAGATCAGATGTTGGACCGACTTGCAGGTAAGGGTTGGTATTGTTTCCTTGATGGTTATTCGGGCAATAATCAGATTTCTATAGCTCCGAAAGACCAAGAGAAGACCACCTTCACTTGCCCTTATGGGACTTTTGCATTCAAACGGATGCCATTTGGGTTTTGCAATACTCCAGTGACCTTCCAGCGTTGTATGATGTCGATATTTTCTGATATGGTGGAGGAACTTCTATTAAGGTATTTATGGATGCTTTCTCTGTGGTAGGTGATTCTTTTGATCGTTGTCTGGACCATTTGGCCGAGGTGCTTAAAAGATGTGAAGAGTGCAATCTTGTGCTAAATTGGGAGAAATGTCACTTTATGGTGAAAGAAGGGATAGTTCTAGGTCATCGGAGTTCTGAGAAGGGTATTGAGGTTGATAGAGCGAAAGTTGAGGTAATAGAAAAGCTTCCACTACCTATCTCTGTTAAAGGTGTTAGAAGTTTTCTTGGGCATGCAGGTTTCTATAGGAGGTTCATCAAGGATTTCTCCAAAATTACACATCCATTGTGCAAACAGCTCGAAAAAGAGTATAAGTTTGATTTTGATAATGCTTATCTGAGAGCATTTGGAGAGTTGAAGGAGAAATTATTTACTGCACCTATCATTATTTCACCGGATTGGGGACAACCGTTTGAGGTAATGTGTGATGCGAGTGGAGTGATGCTTGGAGTAGTATTAGGACAGAGGCGAGAGAAGATTCTTCATCATATTTACTATGCTAGCAAAGCTCTAAATATGGCTCAAAAGAACTATACAGTGACTGAACATGAGCTTCTTGCAATGGTTTTTGCATTCGAGAAATTTGGATCCTACTTTCTTGGTACTAAGGTCATTGTGCGTAATGACCATTCTGCATTGAGGTATTTGATGGCTAAGAAGGATGCAAAACCAAGGTTGATTAAATGGGTGTTGTTACTGTAAGACTTTGACTTTGTGGTGAAAGATAGAAAGGGGACAGAAAATCAGGTTGCCGATCACTTGTATAGATTGGAGGAAGAAGCTATGCTAAAGCTTGGTAATAGGGCTGAAATTAATAATGCTTTTCCAGATGAACATGTATTGGCTGTTTCTAACAATCTGATTCCTTGGTTCGCAGACTTTGCTAAATATTTGGCAAGTGATCTGGTGCCATCACATTTTTCTTTTCACCAAAGGAAAAAGTTATGCATGATATAAAGAATTTCTTTTGGGATGAACCTTATTTTTATCGTAGTTATGCTGATGGTATTATTCGTCGTTGTTTGCTCGAGGTAGAGATGTTGAGTATACTAGAGGCGTGCCATTTATCGCCTGTTGGTGGGCATCATAATGGTGTTCAGACTGCACATAAGATTTTGCAATGTGGGTATTACTGGCATACCATCCACCAAGATGCTCATGATTTCGCCAAGTCTTGTGGCCATTGCCAAAGAGAAGGAGGACTTTCAAAGAGGCAAGAGCTTCTTGTGAATCATATATTGGTGATAGAGTTGTTTGATGTAATGGGCATTGATTTTATGAGTCTATTTGTGCGTTCACATTGGATGAAGTATATTCTTGTTACGGTTGATTATGTATCAAAGTGGGTGGAAGCCATTACCTTTTCCAACAATGAACGTAAGAGTGTCACCGCATTCTTGAAAAAGAATATCTTCTCCAGATTTGGTACACCTAGGGAAATTATTAGCGATGGAGGTTCCCACTTTTGTAATAAGTTGTTCAAGGCATTACTTGAGAAATATGGCGTCCGCCATAATGTAGCCACTCCTTACCATCCGCAGTCTAGTGGGCAAGTTGAAGTGTCCAACAGAGAGATCAAGCAGATTTTGGCAAAAACTATGAATGCTAATACAACGGATTGGTCAAGGAAGCTTGATGATGCTCTATGGGCCTATCGTACCGCATTCAAGACTCTCATAGGTATGTCCCCCTACCAACTTGTTTATGGGAAGTCTTGCCATTTGCCGATAGAGCTAGAGCATAAGACTATGTGGGCGATAAAGAAGCTAAATTTGGATTGCGGCACCGTATCAAATCAGAGAATGAATGACTTGAATGAGCTTGATGAGTTTCGCCTAAGAGCTTATGAAAATTCAGTCTTGTACAAGGAGAAGATGAAGAAGTATCATGATCAAAGGATTGAAAAACGTGACTTTGTTGTGGGTGATCTTGTGCTTCTATTCATCTCTAGGTTGCGCTTGTTTTCGGGAAAGCTCAAGTCCAAGTGGACAGGGCCATTCTTAGTCACGTAAATGCTCCCACATGAAGCGGTGGAGCTTGAGAACAGTGAGGGACCAAGATTTAAGGTAAATGGGCAAAGATCAAGATCTATTTGGGAAACGCAGAAAGTGTGCAAGAAGTTGTTGAGGCCTACTATCTTGATGAAGTTTGAGTAATCAAGAGGCATGCGTCGTGCCGCGACGTTAACTCAAGTGCTGCTTGGGAGGAAACCCAAGATGTACAATCTAGCCAACTATAGGTTTTTCTTTTCGGTTTAGTAGTTTTTTTTGTTTATTTTTTTTTCTATATTCCTTTAGATAGGTGCTTTATTTTTGTTTTAGTATTGGCTAGATATAGCATAGGGTCCGTGTCTAAAAAGTGTCCAGAAAATATAAAAATAAAGGCCTAACGGTTGCTACATGTGCAGGGGTGAAAAGCAAAATTTGCAGGAAGCATTATGTTACAGAGGTCTACAGACCCCATCGACGGTCCGTGGTTCATTCCACGGACTGTGAATGGCGTCCGTAGATCCCAGGTAAGTTCTATGAATTTTCTAAGTGTGAGAGTGACCTACGGATCCCATCTATGGACTGTAGGTTGACCCACGGACCGTAGATGGGGCTCGTGGGTCCAAACCCTAATTCTCCCTGACCCGACCCGGGACCCTTTTAAATAAAATCCCCCCATTTTCAAATTATTTCCCACTTCTAATATTACATCCTAACCGTTTCTAAACCCATCAAATTCCTACAATCTCTCCATATTACCACCACTCACCCTTTAATCACCCCATATTCATCCTTCCATTTCCCAAAATCACTCTCTTTTCCCCCCAAATCCCTTCATCCCTATTTTCAGAGTTTCGGTGTCTGGGTTCGGTGCGAAAGGGGAGTAAAAAGGTTGTTGGAATTGTAGAGTCATCACAGAATCACCCACTTCTGTTGCTCGTAAGGTAATCGACTTTCCCTTCACTTTGAACTTCGATTCATTATTGTGTAGAAAGTCAGGAAGTGGTCTTGACCTTGTGTAGTTGTTGTATGAAATTGCATGCTAAACTAAAACTATAAACACCCTTAGGACGATAGATTGTGATTGTGTTGTCATTATAATGGGTAAAACCATTGAAAAAGAGTCTAAATACAAGTTTCAACTTAGGGTTCCAAGCCTCGTATGTCATACCTGTTAAAAATTCAGTAATTGGAGCCCTTGGAATGACAAACTAGCATAAATTATGTTGAAATGCATGATTAGGATAAGGTCAATAGGTTTGAATTGATAAAATTTGGTTTCGAAGTGAAGAGTGCCTGATACCTGGCACAGACCTGATCCACGAGACCCCATCTACGGACCGTAGGTCAATCTACGAACCGTAGATCAGGTTCGTGGTTGGTGGCACATAGCAACTCCACCAAGTGTGGAACCACGGAGGTGGACTACGGTCCGTAGGTCAATCTATGGACCGTTCTGCACATCCGTGGTTCCCATCAGAGCCCACCTATTTGAGACTTCTGATCTACAGAGGGGCTCCACGGACCATAGGTCAGCCTACGAACCGTAGATACCCACCATAGGTCGCCACTGAAGCAATTGTTTGAAAAACAAATTATTTTTTGTTTTAGTTCGTTCTTAGTTCTAAAACAATTTCAAGTGTGTTATGGGTTTATTTTGGTACTAATTATACATCCACATATACCATGTATCCTAAGAAATAAGTGACCTACACAAAGAGGGGCAAAACAAAATCTGTGGCGCCTACTTTTAGACTGATTGATGAAGACATAAATGCAGAGAAGGATCCCGCATATGTTCCACCGGCCAGAAGGACATCCCCTACTACACCGTAGGATACTCGGAATCAACCCCGATAGGTGGTCACCGACGTAGTCACTGTCTCCCAGTCTGATGAAGAGAACACACTAATTGGGTCACCGACTGGTTCTGCTTCCGGCTCTGCGACTGGTTCTGCTTCCTGCCTGAGTCCGCCCCTACTTCCTGCTCTAAGTCCGCCCCCGCTTCTGGCTTCGGTTCTGGATCCGCCACATGCCCAAGTTCACATGGCCAAGCTGCCTCATCTGATGAGGCTACTAGTTCGGGGGTGGTTCCAGTGCCACCAAACACAGAGCCTCCTTCGGTTGCTGAGTAGCCTAATAGGTGGTGTGTAGAGGGTCAATGGCAAATATACAGAGATGCCTCAATGTTGAATGAGAAGAGGGTGAAGGCTCGGCAAATCACTGAGAAGCATAGAGTTCTCACGGGGAGCTTACACACCATACCTGACATCCACCGGCTCTTCTAGAAACACAATTTCTATTGGATGGCTCGGAAACCCAAGACTTATAGCGAGGAGATTGTGAGGGAGTTCTATGCTTCCTATGCTGCCACACTTCGGGGCTCTATCGACAGACGGGACAAGCCCACGCCCAGGACCCACTCACTTCCAATTTAGTATGGGGTGTTTCAGTGGACATATCGCCAGTCACTATCATCCAATTCCTCTACGGTCCGGGCACCTCTTGGGCACTCAACACTGGAGAATTTGACTACCGGTGGGATATTGTGAGGGGCGGTGAGTTCCAGCGGCATGCAGAGAAGAGGGAAGTTGTCCTACTTTGGTTAGCCAGGCATATAGCAGTGGATGGAGAGCTCACGAAATGGGTAAGCATACCGCGTTTGGTTATTCGGAAGGCCACCCTAAACTTAGTGGCCAAGTTCTTCTGGCTTCTGGTACGCAACAAGATATCACCCACTAAGGCCGATAATGCACTTACTTGGGATAGAGCGGTCATTGTTGCGGCTCTAGTAGTTGGGTTCGAGATAAATTGTGCCCGCATGCTGTTGGCAGAGATCCATGAGAGGGCGTTCAAAACTACCACTACTCTACTCTTTCCGTGTATGATTTCTCAATTGTGCAGGGATGTTGGGGTGCCTATCTGGCATTGTGACAACTTGGTACAGGCGACCGAGACACTTGATATTAGCCTTATTCAGGATGCAACCAATGTAGCTGCCCCACGATATGGCCCACAGATTAAGGTGCCTCCATTAGGAGCATATTTATTAGTTGATGTGGAACAGATGCAGGGTGATGACCCTGCCCCTCCAGCCCACACTGATGAAGCCCCGGGTTCCCCATCTCAGGCTGCCACTCGAGCCCTTAGCTCATCCTGAGCCAGCCCACCTTCCAAAGCTGTTGTTGTGCCCTTGGCCCGAGTTCATAAATTGGAGGTACAGAGGGCCACACTGCTTCATGATGTGAAGTCATGGATGCAGAAGTCTATTGCATAGTCCGAGGCAAGGATGGAGACCATGATGGACTAGAAGATCCAGGCTGTTCATAAGCGCTTGGATGCCTTCGAGTTGAGAGTCCTCGAGCAACCGGCCCCTGCTACAGATCTGTCCTCTTTCCGGACCGAGTTAGACAGTCTCCGGGCTGACCTTGATGCCATCATTGCCCCACCCACAGATGAGCCACAGTCTGTCCATATGTATTAGCTGATGATACAGTGCTTGGTGCTTATTCAGCGATGATATAGCACAACCCAAGCCCACCCATTCTCGAGGGAAGAGGCACCGCTCTAGTCACGTTTTTGACACCACTGAGGATGCTCAAGCTAGGAAGCAGGAACGCCAATTGAATGAGAAGGCTAGGAGAGCTTCTATTGTAGATGAGGAGTTGTTCCAGCAGAGGGCTCGTGAGAGTATTATTGGAGCCTCAAGGTCTAGGCCTACACTTAGGCCATGACTGCTGTGGGAGATGATGTTAGCACCACTAATGGTGTAGTTAGAGTGACTGCTAGCACTACTGATGGTGCTGAGATAGATGATGTGGGCACTACTGAGGGTGACCCAAGTGTTGTGCAAGTGGGCTCCGAGAAATCGAACCCACCCGCTTGTTGATAGTTCATCGGCGCTATGCACCACAGATTTGCTTCACCCAATCCATTATTTTTTACTATTTTTTTTGTGTGCATTGGGGACAATTGCACTAATTTTTTGTTGGGGGTGGGGTAAATGAATTGTGAGTGATAGGGTGGAAGTCTGAGTAACCCAACTCATAATCCTCTCTTGGGGTTTTCTTACCTGTGTTCTTTTCCCCCAAGAGACTGCTTAATTTCTGTTGAACCGGTATGTGTTAGGATTGTATGTGTAGAAGCATGAGAAAGAATGAAGCATGATGGCATAAGATTTTTGAAAAAATGATACTCGTCCAAAACTTGTGATATGTGCTAAAATCTGTAGGCTAGAATGAGTTGAATGAGTTGGCTCTGAGTATGACATGATAATGAACCAACTTGATTTCATGACTTAAGCTATAACTTGAACTCGGTAATCTGATAATGAAACTATGTGCCAAGAGTGTGTGAGAATAGTTGATTGTTCAAACAGTTTTTGTGCCAATCTAGAATTTGCTCGGTTAGTCCTACTAAGATAATCTACTCTAGAGGTTAGGAAGTGAACATAGGCCCTTGTTCTGATAAATCCACTATTTGCCTAAAAAGAATCCAACCAGATGAAATAAATGCTCCCTTTGATCCAAACGCTTTAAGCCTGAATTAGACTATTTCTTTCTAAACCCCTACTCACCTTCCCGTAATCTAGTGTTTTGGCCCCGGTCCCTCCTTAGACATGTGCATCTCGACTTAGGTCAAAAGCCTAAGTTGAGGGTGGCTAATGTAAAAAGTGACCTCAATTTTGGCCCTGATCCGACATCGGATATTGTGCACCTCAACTAATGGAAAATCCATAAGTTGAGGGTGGCTATGAAAGAGGAAATCGAAAGAAACATGGGTCTGAAAAGAGTTTGGTGTTGAAAAAGGGAAAAAAATGTGAAGCGGATGTGACTTTGTGCCAAAGAAAATGAATAAAAGTGTCGAAAAATAAGGAAGAAGAAGAAAGTGAAAAAAAAAATAAAGGGCTGCAAAGTGTAAAGTCACATCCATGTGCAAAGAAATTTGGGAAAGAGCTTAAAATGGAAGGATGTCAAAAATAGGTCAAGGAAGAGGTAAAAAAGCCAATGTAATGTCAAGGAGCGGAGAAAGTCACTAAAAAGTACCCAAATGTACCACACCTGACCCTGAACCTACGCTACAAGCTAAGAAAATCCTATCGTGATCCTAGCAACTAGTTTGGAGAGTCTAAGCAGTAAAAATAAGGTCAAGCATATGGTATTGAGCACTAACTGTACTTGAAATTACTTCTGAGCATGAGTTTTGAATAAATCCTTGTACTGAAAATCATATGTATTGTGTGAAAAAGGGATTTTGTTTGGAGTAAGGACACTAGTTACATTGTCGGAAAGTTGGCACCTTGGTGCTAGTAAAACAGTGTATGTTATGTATTGGTCGATCTTTGTTATGTTTTGATCCGCACAAGTTAGCTTGTTGAGTATAAGAGAAAAGATTTGCACTCAAACAGAGAGTCGGGGTAGAGAGCCATGTGATTTCTTGAGCTTGGATTGCTTGCTTCTATACAAGTGTCGTTTAAAGTCTTAGTGCGTCGCTTGAGGACAAGCAACGAATTTAAGGTTGTGTGTGTCTAGGGGTGTTGATATATCGTGAGTTTACGGTATTTTTAATACATTTCACTTAAGAGTTGTGTGTGTCTAGGGCCATTTTGTATTGGTTTTTTATATGTTTTTATCATGTTTGTAGGAAATAAGTTCAGATGCGGAAGTTGAGAGACACAACTGAAGAATGTACTAAAAAGGGCATCTACGGATGTGATTGATGGACCATAGGTCCAATCACGTTCTGTAGATGGGGATCGTAGATGGACGGACAAGGCTTGAAGGAGATCAGGGAATTCTTAACTAAGTGTGGAACCACGGTTGCAAACGACGGACCGTAGATCGACCTACGGGCCGTACTGCAGTTCCATCAAATCATTCAGAGAAGGGGTTCCAGTACCTGATTTTCAAGATTCTAAGTATGTAGCTACGGAGGAGGATCTACGGACCATAGATCAAACCATGGTCCGTACTGTTGATCCATCGATTAAGTCTGATAGTGAAGATTTTGAAGCTGAAAATATTGCCTAAGTCCTAAGCCACGGAAGGGACCTACGGACAGTAGGTCAATCCACGGTCTGTAGGTCAGTGTCATAGATCGAAAGTGCGTCCTGAAACATTATTTCCTTATTTCATTTCCTTTTTAGTTAGGACTTGTTTTTCTATATATAGGGCATGTAAACCTCATTTTTGGGGGTTAGACTTTATTATTTTAGTTCTAATTTTTGGCTTTGTAGATTAACTTGGAATTTTAGCAATTCTTGATTTCCTAAATTCGTTTCGAAGATTTTGACTTTGAAATTCAAGTTGAGATTCTGGGTTTATTCTTCTCATTACGTAAGTTCATGATTTCTTCATCTAAAAATATGAATTGTGTTCTTGCTACTATGGGTAACTAAATCCATAACTAGGGTTGTGGGAACCATGAGCGATTAATTAACAAATTATGAATAGTAACTAAGTAATTATTGAATAGTGTTATTGCATGCATTGATAATTCTTTCGTTTAAAAGTCTTTTTAACGAGTGCACACGTTAGAACTCGCCTTGTTGCTACTAGTCGGACCAAGGAGGTAGTTAATAACAAAAGAATTATGAACATAGATTTAGTGTGATACTTTCTTATAGACTAATGTCAATTGGTGCGAAGGTGAAAACTAAGCCATACATCGATGTGATGTCTAATATGAGGTGACGGTAAGGGTTAGTAAATTATACACAAGTAGCCGGACCAAGGAATTAGAGGCACCTAACTTATCACTTTGCATGTAATACATTATGAAAGGATTACTATTACTAGGATTACCGCGTTATGAGCTTATGGGGAACACGTACACCCTAGTTTCTCTCTCATCTTGATAAGAACAAAAGTTCGAATCGTTCTTACTAATTGTTCACATAACTTTCATAATTTGTTTCATAACTCCCCCCCCCCCCTTTAATTACTTGTTTCGGAAGTACGTTGACTAAAAGAATATAATCGTAAGCTGAACTTAAGTATAAACCATATTCCTCGTGGGATCGACCCCATCCTACAAGTTGGGTTCTTTACTTGATAATGATCGTTTACGCTTCTTTAGGGAGGTGTAATTTGAGCGTATCACACTGCCACTACTACAGATCATGATCTTTTTACTCATGCTATCTTTTCGGGTGAAAATACTACCCAAGCTCTAAACATACTTTCTCATAAGGATCTCAGCTGAAATAAGGCTTAGAGAAGAGAGTACAACTCGCTTTTACCTCAAATGTACGATTCATATGAATATTGGTGCATTCCTCTAAAACTGAACAATTACTCACTCATGTGCTTCTCTCAAGCCCCTCTGGAGTCACATGAGTTCCTCAAGATTTTTGCTAAGAACAACTCATCGATAAAGGACTGACTTTTCTGTTCAACCACCTCTAGTATGACGGGTAGTCAAATGAATCTGAGAAAGGCACGAGTATAAATAAATCTCTATGACATAGCTCAATTGCATGATTAAGGGTATAAAAGAAGGGAAACTTTTTCTTAAATGTTTTTAGTCCATCATTTATAGAAGTGGGGCACTCACAACCATAAACAAGACCTTACTAACATGGCTTCATGGACACCCTAGGACACTTGAACTGTGTGCTCTGATACCAAAGTTTGTTACGACCCGAGCCTACACACTGGACGTGGCCGGCACTCGAGAACCATTTTTCGTCCCCAAGTGAAACCTCATCATGGCTGACTACAAGAGGAAAACTGATTCAAGCATACAAAGCTTAAAACTGAATAAAATTCATGAACTCAACTTTTGCAAATCTTTAACTCAAATGAACAACTCAGAATAAAACCATATATTCAACTCGCCATAAAATAGGCAACTTAAGTCTTTAAAAGATTTAACAAAATAAATGAACAGACTTCTGCAACTCTATTGTCTATCTATGAAGCCTCTAAATCAAAAAGATGGAAGTCGGGATAAGACCCACGGCCTCCTAACAACTTATATAACTGAAAGTAAAAGTGGAACCCTCCGAAAGAAAGGTCACCATAGCTAACTCAAACTCCATGAAAATACCTAGATCTTCATCATGAAAAGATGCAGGCCAAATAGCTCAGTACGTGGAATGTACGAGCATGTAAGGAGAATTCTAAAGCATAACATAAGCTTGAACTTGAGAAAAAGGTAACATACTTACCTCTTTTCAAACTTACTCAACTCAAGGAATACTCAAGGATATTCAAAACTACTCAAACTTACTCAACTCAGAAGTACTCATGGATAAGATACTCAACTCATGATACTTAAGGATAAAGCAATAGTAAAAGATGCAATATATATGGAAATCTGTAAAAGTGTAGATAGCAACTTAATGTATAGAAAAATACAATAATACTCAGTGTGTATATAAAAATACAATATAACTATGTGGGAGTTTCTCTAACCGACAACCATCACTATGAGCTATGTGATGATACAGCGTCTCCCCCACGCTGCCAGAACTGTCCTATACTTTACCAAGGTATAAGACCTCTCAACTAAGTGGATCCACTAGTCTATGCTAAAAAACACTAAGGAATCATCTAAAAGTATGACCCTTTCTACCCACGTCGTCTACATGGTTTATGGAGACATTAGTTATCTAAACTCAAACTCGTCCCCATATCGGTACTCGATACTACTCCCAAAATACTCCGCTCATATGTTAAAAAACATAACTCTTTTCTGTGGTTTGAGATTATTACCCAAAATATTTCTCTAAAAAGAGATGTTACTCAAACTGCTCAAAACTCTTTTGGAAATCTCAGTTTCCTCCTCTTTTAAGTGTGTAAACATTTACTCTTGGGAATACTTAGTTCCCACATATCATTTTAATAAAATAACTTTACTCTTACTCTTTACTTAACTCAAAGCTTAAGTCTTAAAACAAAATTAAAATGTTTGTAAAAGACTTCTCAAAATATGGTTAATGCCAAATTATGGACGTGAACAACTGATGAGTCCAAAATTTGGACTTATTTATGGCTATATTTTGATAGAATTAGTGTCCTCAAATGAATATTTTGTCTCAATATCTGATGAAAATCCTTAAGTTTCAGGTATTTGTAGTTTGAGGCAAAGCATGGACACTACTTGGTAAGAAGGAACAAGGCGGCTGAAAAGAACGCAGAAATGAAGGCCTGAAGATCGCCGAGCCTAGTTGGAGAGTCGTCGATCGGCCTGGAGATCGCCTTTTGTTCCAGTGTGCTGAGCCATGAAGGAAAATTTCAAGTTGGCTATGAAATGGAACAGTTGGCGCGTCACCGAGCATTTTTACAAAGCAGTACCATATCGCCCAACGACTCAAAACGCAAAGTGGCTGAAGGCTAAAACAGGTAGGCAATGAAATCGACCAAACGGTGGATCGCCGAGTGTATCGGCGATCCCGACTAACTTCGCCGAAGGGTCCTCTCCATCACAAATTTTCAAACACTATATATAGTTGTTTAAATTTCTAGCTTAGTATCATATCACTATTATTATTCAAACTTTTTACAGTTTTTAGAGAGTTCAAGTTTTAGAGGGGTTTGAAAACTTTGTTCTAAGACCTTGAAGATTCAAAGGGTTTCAACTCCAAGAAATTGGGCGTGGGTCTCGAAGATTCTTCACTCTTGACGTGTTTTAAGACTTAATCCTTCATACCCAGTTGATGGAAACTGATATTAGTATAAATTTTTATCTCTTTTACATGTCTAGCTAGAACCCCAATTCTTGGGGTGTGATTTTGTGAATATGGGTTAGATTATCTGTTGGGTCTTGCTTGTTGATGGTTTATTTGTTGTTTAGATGTGATTTTGTTTAGTAGTTGTGTATGAACTTAATGGAATGGTAGTTGCAAATACGATTTCATCTTAGTGTTTTTGGCTTGCTCGAGAGAAAGGTCGTAAAACTAAGACTACTAAATTGATAGCCGGTGGAATTGGGTCGACATGGGTTCAGCTCGAGAGAGTGAATCCTAGTCCTTCTCCCACACATTCAGATCGAGAGTGTGAATGGGCTAAGGCGGAGGTTGTGCTTAATGTGGCAACTCGGTGTTCTAGAGAAACCGAGTTGATTCGGGGTAAGTTGCTCGAGAGAGAATTTACCCCAACCATAGTCTAGCCTAGGCACAAACACTCAACAATTTACTATCAAAAGCATGTACCCGATAATTTAGTCTATCTCGTATTCCTATCACATCCCAAGAATCCCGTCTCTCTATGTCATTTTCATATATTTTTGAGGTTTTAGTTGTTAATTAATACA
>JAJONQ010053801.1:0-10051 GCA_036250385.1 Solanum microdontum
TTAAAGTCGTAAATAAACCCCTAAACGACCTCATTCTGCACTTTTCAATTTTTAGAGCTAAGGAACGAACCCCAAGCGACTCCTAACAGTTTTTCACCATTCTTGAGGCTAAATGTAAGCTTTTCACTCTCCGAATCCGTTTTTTTATCCATAAAACGTAATAGAATGGGTAATTATCGATGGGGGAGGGTTTTGATCTAGATTCTATGGTGGAAACAACCCTATTTTGGATAATTGGGATCATGAGTTTGATTTAGGGTTCATAGAATTGTTTGTAATTCGGGTAATTAGTGATTGTTTATTGATTCCCGTGTTATTATGATTGTTTGTAGACCAAGAACAAGTGGAACAATTCCAGAAAGGGAAGGATCAAGTTTCTTAGGGTTTCAAGCTTGTTTCGAGGTAGATGATGGTTGTGATTCTATGATTGTGTGATGTATATTTGTTCTTGCTTCATTATGATACATGCATGTATATGAATGTTGCATTATTAATCACACTTGTTGTAAATGAGGTAGATAAATAATGGTTACCATGAAATCATGACTTTTTTTTCCCAACCGGTGTCCCAAGCCCACATTAAAGCTTCGACTAAATCCGGATCGCACACTGCAGGACCCATTCGGGGGTGGCGCTCCCAACAAGATTTTTTCCATGCCCAGGGCCCGAGACCTCTGGTTAAGGGTGAAGCACTCCCACCAGTGCACCACAACCCATGTTGGTATGATATCATGACTTAGTTGTATGATCTTGAAGATATATTTGTGATTGTGATTGTGGTGTGTTGAATGGATCGATTGCCACGTTTCGACATAACTTACTTGGATCGATTGCGACATTTCGACATAATTATGGGATCGATTGCCACGTTCCGGCATATGGGATCGATTTCCATGTTTCGGCATAATTATGGGATCGTTCCGACATAATCATTAGATCGGGTACCACGTTCTGGTATGCTAACTGTTTGGGTTTGGGTTTCATGAGAGGACCAATGACTTGTCATAATTGTGTATTTTGAGACATGTGAAGTTGTTTGTTGTTCGTAATGTTGATGATATTTTATATGTTCGATATATGCATTTGATTATATTGTTGTTTGACTTATGTCTGTTGTACTTAGTGGGATAGCCGCGTGATCCTACCAGTACACTGTGATTGTGTACTGATACTGCACTTGCTCTTATTTTTGTTGAGTACAGGGCATCTTCAAGTGACTATTGACTTATCTCGCTTAGGAGATCAGTGATCGTTCAAATTCAATGGTGAGCCAATTCTTCCGGGCTGCCATGAGTTCTCTTTCGTTTATGTCCACCATTCCGGACTTAGACTATGTTTTAGTTAGTTGATTAGTTCATTAAATTGGGGTTGCTTCATTAGATGTTTTGGTACATTGATTTTCAGGTTCTAGGCATTACTTTCGCAATGTTAGTTTATTATTGTTAGACTTTGTTAGAGTTTATGGGAACACTATTTATTTCCTTAGTATTTTAACTTGCTTCCGTAACTTAAATGCCTTAGTTTTGGGTTAGTTGCTTGGTTTGGGTTGTAGTAGTGGTTCTTCCACCGGAGAGTTAGTGTGAGTGGTCGTGACAAAGTTGGTATCAGAGCCTAGGTTCGTTGAACTTGATGTACCAAAATGAGTCTACTAGAGTCTCGTGGAACGGTACGGGGACGCCTTTACTTTTCTTCGAGAGGCTATAGGACTTTAGGAAATCTCTCTATTTTCTCTTATCTTCTTTCGTGCTATGACTTGATTCCAATTGGTATCTGGTGATTCAAATTGGTATCTAACCTTCTTTACTCTTTTATCGGCAGATGGTTAACACTAGATACAACAACGTCAGGCTCGTAGATCCCGTCAACTCTACAGCTGAAGAATCTGCAGCGAGAGGTCGCGGTCGAGGCAGGGGTAGAGGAAGAGCTAGGGGTAAAGGCCGTGGAAGAGTAGCACCTGCTGGGAATGGAGCTCATGTTTAGAATGCTCCTGTGTGAATGAGAACCCTCATGCACATCATGAAAAGATTGAAGAGAAGAATGTTGATGTTGAGTATGTTGAGGATGTGGGACAAGAGAAAGAAGTGCAGGCCGAGACTACCGATGTTCCCCCCATAGACCAAGTGTTAGCTCGACATATCATGTCATTCATGAAAGGGTTGGTTTGTTCTGGAGTGCTTCCTTCTGTTCAAGTAACTCAAGCTCCTACTAATCCTCTTGTTGCTAGCACTGCGCCCAAGGTTGGTGGGACCGAAGGTAATAATGCTCTCTTCCGTCCTTTGTTAGGTTCTGGTATGACTGGTAATAAGCATCAAATGTTGACTAAGTTTCTGAAGCTAAAGTCTCCTGTGTTTCTTGATTTTGAGAATGAGGATGCTTATGAGTTTATCTTAGATTACTTTGAGATGCTTCATAAGTTGGGAATTGTCCATCAGTATGGGGTTGAGTTTGTGTCATTTCAACTTCAAGGTGAGGAGGCTAAGCAGTGGTGGAGAGCTTATATGGAATGCAGATCTTCTACTTTACCTCCACTTACTTGGACCCAATTTCATGCTCTATTTCTAGAGAAGTATGTGCCTAGGACTTTGCAGGATCGCAAGAAGGATGAGTTCATGGCTTTGGAGTAAGGTGGTATAATTGTAGCTGCTTATGAGGCCAAGTTCCATGCTTTGTCTAGATATGCTACTCAATTGGTGACGATTGAGGAAGAGAGAATACAGTTATTTATTAGGGGACTAAATTCTGAGTTGCAAGTATTATCTGTTCATATGACTTCGGTAGGGAAGAGCTTCAATAAGGTAACAAACTATGTTAAGAAAGTGGAGGGGGTGAGGCGAGACAGTCAAGCTAAGGCATAGGCAAAAAGGGCCAAAAACTCAGGTAACTTTCAAGGTTCTTATTTCAATGGGTCCGGAAGGCCAACGCTTGCAGCCAAGCCAATGCAGTCCGCTATGCCCACCTCTGCAGATAGTTACTCAGAAAATCTATCTCATAATTTTCAGGATAGCCAGGGAGTTGCGCCTTCGACGGGCGGCAAAATATTTTTTGATCGTACTTGTGATAATTGTGGAGAACCTGGGCATATGAGGAGAGATTGTCCCCACCTACGTGTGTTAGATTCCGTGCAACAGCAGTCTAGAGAAGTGGTACCCGCGGGGAATGGTAATAATGGTAGAGGACGTCCACAAGGTGGGCGAGGAGGTAATCAATAAGGCCGTGAAGGTAGAGGAAATGGTAATGTAGGCAGGGGTAACGCGCAACCAGGCAGGGAAGTGGCTCGTCAAGATGATAAGACTTAGTGTTATGCATTTTTGGGCAAGAATTAGGCTAAGGCGTCTGACGCAGTGATCACATGTATTATTCTTGTCTGTGACCCGATTGCTAATGTGTTGTTTGATTTGGGTTCTACTTTTTCTTATGTATCCGTGCGATTTGCCTCAAAGTTTGATATGATTTGTGATATACTTGATGTCCCTATCCATGTTTCTACCCCAGTTGGAGAGTCAGTCATAGTTACCCATGTCTATCATGCTTGTCCTATTTTGTTTATGGATTTTCAGACTTTGGCAGATTTGGTGATTTTGGATATGACTAATTTTGACATAATCTTAGGCATGACTTGGTTGTCCCCCTATTATGATGTGCTTAATTGTAATACTAAGTCTATAACTTTAGAAATTACAGAAAGGGAAAAATTAGAGTGGGAAAGGGTGTACAAGCCTAAGCAAACTAAGATCATATCCACCATTCGGGCTAGTAAACTAGTAGAGTAAGGTTGTTTGGCTTATTTGGCTCACGTTAGGGATGTTGAGGTTAAGACTCCATCTATTGAGTCTATTCATGTGGTGTCAGAATTTAGAGAAGTGTTTCCTAATGACTTGCTTGGTATGCCTCCGGATAGAGATATAGATTTTTGCATTGATTTAGAGCCTGGTACTCTTCCCATTTTCATCCATCCATATCACATGGCTTCGACGAAACTAAGAGAGCTTAAGGCTCAATCCAAGAGCTTCTTGACAAGGGATTTATTCGTCCTAGTGCTTCCCCATGGGGTGCTCCAGTTTTGTTTGTTAAGAAAAAAGATGATAGTATGAAAATATGTATAGATTACTAGCAATTGAATAGGGTCACTATTCGAAACAAGTATCATTTGCCTCGAATAAATGATATTTTTGACCAATTGCAAGGTGCATTAGTTTTCTCTAAGATTGATCTAAGGTCTAGCCATCAGTTGAAAATTAGGCCTGAGAATGTGCTCAAGACGGCGTTTAGGATTCGTTATGGGCACTATGAGTTTTTGGTTATGTCTTTTTGTTTGACCAATGCTCCTGCAGCTTTTATGAGTTTAATGAATGAGGTGTTCAAGCCATTTCTTGATTCTTTCATCATAGCCTTTATTGATGATATTCTGGTCTATTCGAAAAATGAGGAAGAGCATGCCGACCATCTTCGTATTGTTTTGGGTGTTCTTGGGAAGCAAAAGTTATATGTGAAATTTTCTAAGTGTAAATTTTGGTTGACTTCTGTGGCATTTTTGGGACATGTAGTTTCAAAAGAAGGGGTAATGGTAGATCCTCAAAAGATTGAAGCGGTTAAAAATTGGGTTCGACCTAGCTCCATGACAGAAGTTAGGAGTTTTCTGGGGCTCGCTAGCTATTATCGTCGATTTGTGAAGAACTTCGCTTCTATCACCACTCACTTGACTAATTTGATCAAGAAGAAGATACCATTTGAATGGACTGAAAAATGTGAGGAGACCTTTCAAAAGCTCAAGACTTGTTTGACCATCGCACTTATTCTAGCATTACCAGTGGAAGGTAAGGATTTTATAGTTTATTGTGATATTTCTCATTCTGGGTTGGGCGCGGTGTTAATGCAAGATAAGAATGTTATAGCATATGCGTCACACCAATTAAAGGTGCATGAGGGAAATTATTCAACGCATGATTTGGGGTTGGCAGGGATAGTATTTGCTCTTAAGATCTGACGGCATTACCTCTATGGTGTTAAATATGAGGTATTTACTGATCATCGTAGTATGTAGCATGTGTTCACTCAAAAGGATCTCAATTTGAGACAGCGAAGGTGGATGAAGTTACTTAAATATTATGAGGTCACCATTCAATACCATTCGGGTAAGGCTAATGTAGTGACATAGGCTTTGAGTTGGAAGGCGATGCGTATGGATCGTTTAGCTTGCCTAAGTGTAACCAAGCGACCTTTGGCTAAGGAATTCAGACTTCAGAATCCAAGTTCATGCAGTTGGGCATTTCATAAAGAGGCGGGGTATTAGCTAGTATTGAAGTAAGGGCTACCTTCATTGAGGAGATCAAGGCCAAACAATTTGAGGATGAGAATTTGGAGCAGCTTAGGAAGAAGACTGCGAATGGTAAGGCACAAGAGACCACTCTTGATGCGGATGGTGTGCTCAATTTTAAAGGGAGAATATGTGTTCCTAGAGTATATGACTTGATTGAGAAATTGCTGGCAGAGTCTCATGGTTCGCGATATTATATTCATCCAGGTGTGTATCCAAGATGTATCGAGATTTAAAACGAATTTATTGGTGGTCAGGCATGAAGAAGGATATAATGGAATTTGTGGTGAAGTGTCCAAATTGTCAACAACTGAAATATGAACATCAAAGGCCTGAGGTTAGCTTCAAAGAATGTCAATTCCGTAATGGAAGTGGGAAAGGAAAGCCATGGATTTTGTGGTTGGTCTTTCCAAGACTTTGGAGAAGTTTGATTCTATTTGGGTAGTGGTTGATAGATTGACCAAGTCAGCCCATTTTATTCCGGTAAGAATAGATTATAATGTTGAACAACTGGCTAAGGTGTATGTGAAAGAGATAGTGAGGTTGCATGGGGTGCCCCTCTCTATCATCTCAGACCGTGGTACCCAATTCACATCCAAGTTTTGGAGGAAATTGCATGATGAATTGGGCATACAACTCACTTTTAGTACAACCTTCTATCCACAGAGAGATGGGCAGTCAGAAAGGACTATTCAAGTGTTAGAAGACATGTTGAGGCATGTGTGCTTGATTTTGGAGGGTATTGAGATAAATTAATACCTTTATGTGAGTTCTCTTATAATAATAGTTATCACTCCAATATTTATATGACACCATTTGAGGCATTATATGGGAGGGGATGTAAATCACCCATATAAGATAGTTTGAGGCTGGAGATGTGAAACCTTTGGGGGTTGATTTAGTGAAGGATGCTCAAGATAAGGTGAGGAGTATTAAAGCTAAACTTTTAGCAGTCCAGAGTAAACATAAGAAGTGTGTGGATCATAAGGTAAGAGACATGGCGTTTCAAACTGGCGAAAATGTTCTTCTTAAAGTATTACCCATGAAAGGGGTGATGTGATTCAGCAAGAAGGCAAACTAAGTCCGCGATACGTTGGTCCCTTTGAGGTTCTTGAATGTGTAGCACCGGTAGCGTATAGATTGGCTTTACTTCCTAATATATCGGGTGTTCATCCGATATTTCATATGTCCATGTTGAAGAGATATCTTGGTGACAAGGATTATATCATTAAATGAGACTCAATTGTGCTAGACAAAGACCTCCAATATGATGAGGAATCGGTTGCAATTCTTGATCGTAATGTGCGTAAGTTGAGGACCAATGAGATTAAGTTCGTGAAAGTTCAATGAAAGCATCGTCCAGTTGAGGAAGCTACTTGGGAAACCGAGAGCGACATGCGAGACAAATATCCCCAATTGTTCGTCGATTCAGGTACTACTTCATTCTTTCCTTAGCCTATTTTTTCCCTAAGTTTGTCACTCGGGGACGAGTGATAGGTAAATTGGTATCTATTGTAACAACCGGGTTTCGTTGTTACAGAAAAGCCAATGGGAAAATTTTTTGGATCGAAAAACTTTTTCGTAGTAACTTGGAATTTCTCAACATTGTCCAAATTTGGACGAAATTAGAGTCTTTATGGTGTAGGGAAATCTGGTAACAATCGGGTGATTTATTTATGATTCTGGTTACATGAGTGGTTAGATAACTCATTAAGAAATCTATACGACTTTATGGAATTGAATTCGGGCGAGTAGAACTCTCGGAATCAATCTTAGCATGAAGGGTATTTTTCGAGCGTCGTGGGTTAGAAGTGTGTTGTGAAATGACAATTTTGGAATTCCTTAAATAACCTACTAGTTCGTACAAGCCGCCTTGACGGGGTTTTGGCCGTTTTGGCGGGGCCGCTGAAGCGGGATGAAGTTCGTTGTGGCTGGTTTGACGCGACTTAAAGTCGTAAATAAACCCCTAAATGACCTCATTCGGCACTTTTTTATTTTTAGAGCTAAGGAACGAACCCCAGACGAATCCTAACGGTTTTCCACCATTCTTGAGGCTAAAGGTAAGCTTTTCATTCCCCGAATCCATTTTTCGATCCGTAAAATGTAATAGAATGGATAATTATCGATAGAGAAGGGTTTTGATCGAGATTCTATGATGGAAACAACCCTATTTTGGATAATTGAGATCATGGGTTTGATCTAGGGTTCTTAGAATTGTTGGTAATTCGGATAATTAGTGATTGTTTATTGATTCCCGTGTTATTATGATTGTTTATCGACCAAGAACAAGCGGAACGAATTCGGAAAAGGAAGGATCAAGTTTCTTAGGGTTTCAAGTTTGTTTCGAGGTAGGTGATGCTTGTGATTCTATGATTGTGTGATGTATGTTTGTATATGAATGTTGCATTATTGATCACACTTGTTGTAAATGCGGTAGATGAATAATGGTTACCATGAAATCATGACTTAATTGTATGATCTTGAAAATATACTTGTGATTATGATTGTGGTGTATTGAATGGATCGGTTGTCACGTTCCGGCATTACTTACTTGGTTCGATTGCCACGTTCCGGCATAATCATTGGATCGGGTACCACGTTCTGAGATGCTAAATGTTTGGGTTTAGGTTCCATGAGAGGACCAATGACTTGTCATAATTGTGTATTTTGAGACATATGAAGTTGTTCGTAATGTTGATGATATTGTATATGTTCGATATATGCATGTGATTATATTGTTGTTTGACTTATGTATGTTGCACTTAGTGGGATAGCCGCGTGATCCTACCAGTACACTGTGGTTGTGTACTAATACTGCACTTGTTCTTATTTTTGTTGAGTACATGACATCTTCAAGCGGCTACTGAGAGACCTCGCTTAGGAGATCAATGATCGTTCGAATTTAAGGGTGAGCCAATTCTTCGGGACTGCCATTAGTTCTCTTTCGTCTATGTCCATCACTCCGGACTTAGACTATAGTTAGTTGATTAGTTTATTAGATTGGGGTTGCATCCCTTCTTGTTTAGACTTGTTGAACTTTAGATGTTTTGGTACATTGATTTTCAGGTTCTAGGCATTACTTCCGCAATGTTAGTTTATTATTGTTAGACTTTTGTTAGAGTTTATGGGAACTCTATTTATTTCCTTAGTATTTTAACTTGCTTCCGTAACTTAAATGCCTTAGTTTTGGGTTAGTTGCTTGGTTTGAGTTGTAGTAGTGGTTCTCCCACCGGAGAGTTAGTGTGAGTGTCAATCACGACGGTCTGGGTCGTGACAGAACAAATCCTAAAATTAAGCCCTAAAATTGTGTGTAGTGAATAATCTCAAATCTGACACAAAATTTAATATTTTCTCCAGTTCAAAATAATTGAATTGTTGGGGTGTACGGTTATAATCGCGATCATGCCGCATCAACTCTTTCAGTCACTACTATTTGTGTTGCACCGACAGTGGCAGAGAGTTTGATAAGACTCTGGGATAAGAAAGATCAATCGTGAAGTTTAATTCACACCCTTTAAGAATAGAAGATTAAGACATAAATTAGACATTACTTTCCATTTTTACCCTTATTAATTATTGTCAAATTAATCTTTAAAATAACTAAACATTAATCAAAATAGCTAATTTCAATACTAAATAATTCAAAAATGTCTTGAACCCATCACATAGAAAATCCGAATGAAAGGTAAAAATGGAAGAATATTCTAAAAGTAGTCTTGAAAATTAAATAATTAAGTTAATTTGAAATGTAAAAAATATCTCAACAATTCAATTATTTTGAAATGGATGAGAGTATATTTGTTATGGTGAATAAAAGAAATTAACATATATGTATATGTGTTTGGTCATGAAAACTTTTCATTATTTTTTTCGGAAAACATATTTAGTCATAAACTTGTGAAATTTCAGAATTTTCAAGAATATGAAAAACAAAAAAAAATTATTTTCACTTTGTTCACTCTAAATTACTCACAAAAAGTCAAAAATAACTTTAATTTCTTTTCATGATCAAATACAATTTCAATTCTCAAATATAATTTTCACTTTTAAAATAATTTATTCTTTTTTCAAATTTTACAATAAAGCATGAGAAAACACCGAATAATGTTATGAAGGTTTATTTAGTTATAGAATGTGGATTTTTTTTCTTTTGATATTATGTCAAGGTCACAATTTTAGTAAGAAAATGTCTGAGTCTGGTCTTATCAAGGCCGCAATTTCAATATAAAATATACAAAGTTGACCTTAATCGACAAGCTGTATCAATTTCAATAAAAAAAAAATATTTGGCATTTGGTGTTTAGTGTCATTTTCAACCTTGGCCTCTATTTTACTCTTTAAATATAAATTTTTCTATTTCTTTTGACAAACAACTTAAACCTAATTCTCTATTTTACTCTACAAAAGAAGAATATTCTTCTCTCCTCAATATTATATCATTATTTCTATTTTAAATCTTTCTTTTTATTTTTTCCAAATAATTAACCTATACAATTTTCATATAATACAAAATTTATTTATTTTTTCAAAATCTTTATATAATATAGATTTATATTTTATTTTAAATTTCTAAAGAACAACTATGAATAATTAAAAAAAGAAATCAACAAGCACAATCATAACTACTTCTCTGGATCATACACTAATTTTTTTTCTGAATATTGTTAAATTTGGAAACAACCTACTGAATTGTTAAATTATTATTGTAATTTTTATAATTATTATGTTATGTATTGT
>JAJONQ010053802.1:0-14966 GCA_036250385.1 Solanum microdontum
GAGATAAAATAAGCATTCGAGGACACAATTTCTATTAAAATATAGCCCTAGATGAGTCCAATTTGTGGACTAATCAACACCCCCAACTTAAACTTTTGCTTGTCCTCAACCACACTCATGTTCAATTGTTCAAAAAAGTGTCTCAAATAGTGCTACACAAGACTAAATCATGGACATACAGAACAACACTCAAATTACTCATCCAAAGATCAATTGTGCACTCAAAGACTCAACTTGTGACACACCAATATCAAAGATTGTCATGCTCGCAATACTTGCTACTTGTGCATGTTCAAGCTCAACAGAATGTATCTAAATGCCCTCACCTAAAGAATGACTCCATATTCAAAAAACAAATGTTATTCAATTCAACATCAGGAATCAGATGCAGCGCTCACACTAAAAAAGAGGACACAATGCAAGTTTTCACGCATACGCTTTCCCTTATTTTCCGATCGATTTTCGGTTAGGATCACTCAAGATCTAAAAGGTATTTCTAAGGCTTTGTAATGGGGATGAGTGCAAAGGTATGATCATTTTGGTTCAGTCATTTTTTCCTCATGAGATATGGTATTCTCAAGGCATCCCCTTGTTTTTCTTTTTCAGTTCCTTTTTTAGTACTTCTAAGTCATCTTTTTATTCTCCCCCATGGATTGATTGGAAACCCGATTTCTTTTGTACTTTACTCCACAGATTTTTTTGGAGGGTTTCCATTGTTCTGCAACACCATGGGTTAAGGGGGACTTTTCTTGCATTTCTTGACTTCTCCGTTACCTTTGCACAACACCCCCAACTTAGGCTTTTTGCCTAAGTTGGCTATTCGCTAAACCATAAATCAAGAGGATTACAGGTAGTGGGTCAAGTAAGGTCTAGGGTTCATCAAGGTTCTTCCAAAGAAAGGTAAGGCTCAAAGGGTGTTCAAGAGAGTTTCACACACTCACGGGTAGGCCACAAAAGAGGTATATGTCAAAATTATTTTGCAATTAAAACGAAAAAAATTATTTGGCAATTAAAACCAAAAGGAGCCATAGGCTCAAACAATCGCACAAGATGTTTTAAAACAAACAACCCAAATGTAATCACAAAATGCGAACATCAAATAGCACAAAAAAGGTGGGCCTCACCCCACCACAATGAGGATATCATCAATAAAGACAATAACGAACAAGTTCAAATACTGCTTGAACACCCTGTTCATCAAATCCATGATAACTTCAAGAGCATTGCTTAGTCTAAATGGCGTAATCACAAATTCATAATGAGCATACAGAGTTTTGAAGGTTGTCTTTGGGATGTATATATCTCTAACTCTGAGTTGATGATAACTGAATCTGAGGTCTATCTTTGAGAAATGACTAGCACCCTGAAGTTGGCCGAACAAGTCATCAATCTTGGGGATAAGGTACTTATTCTTGATTGTGACTTTGTTCTACTGCTTATAGTCAATGCACATTCTGATAGAACCATCTTTCTTTTTCACGAACAACACAGCTTGGGGAAATACTATGTCTAATGAAATCCTACTCTAGAAGGTCTTTCAACTGTTCTTTCAATTTCGTAAGCTCGGCTGGAGCCATTCTATAAGTAGGAATAAAAAAATGTTGGGTATTTGGGAGGAGATCAATTCAAAAGTCAATTTCCCTTTTGGAAAGTACTCCGAGATGATCTTATGGAAACACTTCTGGGAACTCATTAACTACTGTAACTGACTCAAGAGCTGGGGTTTCGGAGCTTGAATCCTTAACCCGACCTAGATGATAGAAATAAACCTTACAGATCATCTTTCTGGCCTTAAGCTAAGAAATGAATTGACCCATAGGTGCTAAGCTACTACCTTTCCATTCTATGATTGGTTGGTCTGGAAACTGAAAACAACCTGTCCTAGTTCTACAATTAACTAAGGCATAACAAAAATGTAACCAATCCAAGCCTAGAATTACATCAAATTCTACCATTTCTAACTCTACAAGATCTGCTGAAGTGACTTTTCGAGTGACTGTGACAGGACAATTTCTGTATACCCGTCTACCTATAATTAGGTCACCGACTAGAGTAGAGAATGAGAAGGGTTCTGATAGAGTTTTTTGGACTAACATTGAAGTTGACTGCTATATAAGGAGTTACAAATGAGAGAGTAGCCCCTGGACTACATCCAGAAATCTTCCTGATCCTGGCGAGCTTGAAGAGCATACAGCCTGTTTTGGCGTTGTCCACCACCTGTACCATATGAGTTACCCTGCTGAGTCTAGCGACATGCTGGTGTTGCTAAAGTTGTAGACTGGGCCCTAACATTATTGCATCCATGACCCTATTTAGCAAAAGAACAATCTCTCAACCTATGACCAAACTTACCACACCCAAATCATCCTTCCTTTCCTATAAGAAACTCTCACAGATCGTTTTTACTACACTTTGGGAAAGTTGGGTAGGTTTTGGTGCCTGAAACACTCTAATGAGACTTAGAGCCTGATGCCCTACCTTTCTGATCTTGCCGAAACTTGGAAGATGGAACACTAGCTGATGAAGGTGCTAGAGAAGAAGATTTTCCTGAAACTGCAAGTGATTTCCACTACCCGAGTTTTGTTGAGAATACTTATAGTTGCATGTTCTAGCCTTCTTGTTATCCTTTGCCTGTTCCTGAAGCTTATCTCCCTCAACCAGCTGAGCATGAGTCATGAGCCTAGAGATGTTCATATTTTCCAGCAGCATAGCATTCCTACACTTTGTTTTCACTAAGTGGGATACCACATATAGAAACTTGTTCATTTAAGCACTGGAATCGGCAACCATGTAAGGAGCATACCTGAAGAGTTGGGTGAACTTGAGTCCGTATTCTTGGACTGACATGCTACCTTGTCTCAAATTCATGAAGTCTTGAGCTTTTTCCTCCCCCAACTCTCTTGGGAAGAACCGTGCTTGAAAAGTATCACTAAAGCGCTCCCAAATGATATGAGATGCATCTGTACCTCTATTTTCTTTCCGTTGAGTAAACTAGATGTGTGCTACATCCTTAAGCTGGTAGGATTCTAACTCCAGCCTATCATTTCCAGTCACTTGCATCACTCCACATATCTTCTTGACCTTATGTATACAGTTATGAGGATCCTTACCAATCTCCGACAATAAAAAGTCAGGCAGATTCATCCTAAAAAAATCAAGAGGCCTGGCTGCCACTGATACGCTGATGCTTATCGTAACTAACAACACTAACCTATAGTACGAGTGTCTACGATCGTCGATAATATAGTAACCCAACCAAGGATTGGGGTCGTGTCCTAAGGGAGTGGTTTTGAGAATTAATAGAGATATAAAATTAAGTTCTAATTAGTCATAGCTAAAGACATTAACGAATAAAAACATAATAAATTAAGGGGGTGACACAAAAGTGTCAATTAACAAATGGGGATTTTTGTCACAAGTGTAATAAAAACAACAAAATTTAAAGGGGAGAGCAAGTATAGGGAGAAGTTCTTGGGGTGTGACCGCAATATAAATTGATATAAATCGTTGCGTACATGCTTTCGATAGGAAATTATCAAACTAATAGTGACTAGGCTAAGCTTTAGATGAAAATAAGTTCCCTCTCGGTCAACTTACCCCGTTTCAAATGGGTTCCTCTCGGATACCCATTTGCCGCATGAAGGCCGGCCTACGCCTTACCCCACTCACTCTCTCAAGTTGAGTGTTAGGATATGGGAGTAGGGCTTACCCTCTCGGGCTGAACCTCATGTCGACCCACTCCTTAGGCCATCAGTCTAGCGGTCTTGGTTTCGCGACCTCTCTCTCTCGCAAGCTGAAAACACATGGCTGGTTTTGTATTTCCAACTATAAACCAATTAAATTAAACCACAACCACTAGGTGAAATCACCATTAAAATACATCTAACCTATGAGCAAACAAAACCCAACAGTAATATCAACACATATTTGCTAAATCACACCCTAAGAATGGGGGTATTAGTTAGACATGAACAAGAGATAGAAATTTATACCAAAATGAGTTTGCATTCAAATGGGTATGAAGATTTAAGTCTTGTTACAGGCGAAGAATGAAGAATCCAAGAGACCCAATTCCTAATCTAGATGATGAAACCCTCTTCTTCTTCAAGTCTCCAAAACACTCTCAAACTTAGATAAAAAATATAAAAAAGTTCTATTCTATATGAAAATTATAATAATTGTTCGACTCTCTAAAATTAATAAACAGTTTAGTATTTATAGACTTAAGAAAATAGTGTTAGCGGATCGCTCGGGGAGGTTATTCGCGAACGCCCAATGACTCGTCGATTCACTCTTCTTCTAGTTCATCGCCATTTGTGCTTTGCCTTCAGCATCTATGAAAATATGGATCATTGGGCGGTAAACTTCTACTTCTCAAAACTGATCAAAGAAACGCCGACTGCTCCTTTCATAGCCTTTTTGTTCCTTTTTGCGACTAAGTGTCCATGCTTCCACTAAGACATGAAATACCAGAAACTAAAGTGTTTTTATCAGATATTGAGATAAAATAAGCATTCGAGGACACAATTTCTATTAAAATATAGCGCTAGATGAGTCCAATTTGTGGACTAATCAACACCCCCAACTTAAACTTTTGCTTGTCCTCAACCACACTCATGTTCAGTTGTTCAAAAAAAGTGTCTCAAATAGTGCTACACAAGACTAAATCATGAACATACACAACAACACTCAAATTACTCATGCAAAGATCAATTGTGCACTCAAAGATTCAACTTGTGACACACCAATACCAAAGATTCTCATGCTCGCAATACTTGCTACTTGTGCATGTTTAAGCTCAACAGAAAGTATCTAAATGCCCTCACATAAAGAATGATTCCCTATTAAGAAAATAGATGTTATTCAATTCAAGATCAATAATCAGATGCAACGCTCACACACAAAAAGAGGACACAATGCATGTTTTCACCCATAGGATTTCCCTTATTTTTCGATCGATCTTCGGTTTGGCTCACTCAAGATCTAAAAGGTATTTCTAAGGCTTTGTACTGGGGATGAGTGTAAAGGTATGGTCATTTAGGCTCAGTAATTATTTCCTCGTGAGATGTGGTATTCTCAAGGCATCCCCTTCTTTTTCTTTTTCAGTTCTTTTTCTAGTATTTCTAAGTCATCTTTTTATTCACCCCCATGGATTGATTGGAAACCCGATTTCTTTTGTACTTTATTCCACAGGTTTTTTTTGGAGGGTTTCCATTGTTCTGCAACACCATGGGTTAAGGGGGACTTTTCTTGCATTTCTTGACTTCTCCTTTTCCTTTTCAGCACACCCCCAACTTAGGGTTTTTGCCTAAGTTGGCTATTCGCTTAACCATAAATCAATAGGATTACAAGTAGTTGGTCAAGTAAGGTCTAGGGTTCGTCAAGGTTCTTCCAAAGAAAGGTAAGGCTCAAAGGGTGTTCAAGAGAGTTTCACACACTCACGGGTAGGCCACAAAAGAGGTATATGTCAAAATTATTTTGCAATTAAAACCAAAAAAATTATTTGGCAATTAAAACCAAAAGGAGCCATAAGCTCAAACAATCGCACAAGATGTTTTAAAACAAACAACCCAAATGTAATCACAAAATATGAATATCAAATAGCACACAAAATGTGGGCCTCACCCCACCACAATTAAAAGGTATTTGTCCTAAAATGCAAATAAAAGTATAAAATGTAAAAATATGATAAGACGTAGAGGGAGGTAAAGAAAGTTCCTGTCTATACAGTCTCTCCCTCTGTCGGGATCTCGGTGGTTGGTGTAGCAGTCGATACCTGAGCATTAGTGCTCGGAGTAGCCTCAGACGGGACAGCAATGCCAGATCCACTAGGAGCTGATGTGGATGTTTCAGTCGGCATTGTCTGGATCGCTGGCTGCACAACCACCTTTATAAGATATGCCAAGTCTCTTAATATGCTCTCATCTTTGCTCTCTTGTATCTCTTCAACCTGTGCTGCTATCAATTCCTCATCGCTCTCTGCATCCGACTTTGTATGTGCTGCACCATCCCCTTGCACATCTCCGATGGTCTCATGAACATCTTTATCATATTCACTCTCTATAAGTGAAGTGAAGTCAGTAGACTTAAAGATAGTCTATATCTTTCCTCAAACTTGCAATCCCGACTTTTAAAGCCGTCACCTCAGAGGTTTCCCTCTGTCTTCCCTCACAAGCCATAACCCTCACTATGAAGGAATCAATAAAAGTCTAAAGGGGGGCAAGTGCTGCTAGTATGGCCCTGTCGATCATCTCTAGAACAGACCTTTCCAGTCGGGTAGCTCTCACATCCGTTGAATAGGCCAACTGCCCCATCTTCAGGATCATGGCCTGAGTGATCCTGGCATGCTAGGAGGATGAGGAAGCACCTGGAACCTATAAGGAACAATAAGAAGGAGTTGGTATACCTGAGGGCTCAGAGGCCGGAGTGGGCGAAGGTGTCTTTATTGATAATGAGTCAACATTGACCTCTGGAGAAATATCTATTCGGGCTGCTCTCTTCCTGTCAACCTCCTCTCGGGTGAATTCGGCCTCTATACACCGGATATTGGTACTGGAAGACACGATGACCTCTACATTGCTAGCAGAATCCCATGGTACTCTGGCACGCCAACATAACTCAGTGGTCAGGACAGGAAATGGCAGAGACGTCAGCGTATGTTTGGCTCTCACAACCATCTTCTGTGAAACCCGCATTCCCAGGTTGATCCGCTTCCTGGCCATTATAGAACCAAGGCAAGACGCCTAGGATGACGCAGAATGGACTCGTTCTGGGATGCCCTTATAGTGTTGTTAATGAAACCAAACCAGTACCGGGAGGCGATGTTCATGTCCCTCTTCTCAATAGGAGCTCCCGCATCCCTCCACCTCGGGGTGATGTCAGAAATCATCGAAGCTAACCAACCCTTCAAATCATCTAGAGACGGAACAATAGGCAAACCCTGGTAGGGAAGTACCGAGTACAACAGTAGACCCAATACATCATTAATAAGCTCGCGTTGACACTCCACCTCCTTACCTCTAACCATAACTGACTTCACCGGTCGAAACTCACTAGCCTTTTTCTTATTTTTTCGGACCACCCCCCCATAGGCTAGGTAGAATTCCCGAACCCAGGAACGAATGTAACGGCCCCATGGCCTAGTGAACTTCTAGAACTCATGATACTTAAGTGTGTCAAGCACTTCCGCATGCTTACCTTCCAAACCCTCTATAGATAGTAACTTTTCTTCTAGAATGGTTCGTAATCCATGGCCTTTCAATTTGTTCAGCAATCTGGGTGGAGGTGGAGCTACGGGAATGCAGGGGTTACTAGAGGTGGTGTCGGGGCTAGCACTTTCAGTAGTCGGAGAAGTTGCACCTGATGAAACTATGGTAGGTCTTGATTGAGGTCTATCTCTGAACCTATTTTGTCGGAGAATCGAGGGTTGTTCATCTTCCTGCTCAGAAAAATCAGGCTCAATAGCTGACCCTTTTCTAGCGATATTCTCCTTTCGTTTTCCTTTATATCCCTGTGGGAGATCTTGCTTTCTCTTTTGTGAAGGACGTGATCCTCCTTCATTGATCGTAATTCCCTTTGCCTTTTTCTTAGGTGGCTCGTTTAAGTTTGTGAGTACCATATCTTCCAAAGATCAAGAGATTAGGCGAAACTCGACACAAACACAGAGAATCTTATTGCAGAAAGACTCGCCAATCCAGTCGGTGAATCACCAAACTTCTTTGGCGAACTATATTACGCTCACCAAAGGGTTTAACTTCCAAATTTTTGGCAATTAGGAGATGGGTGAACCTGGTTGGCGAATCGCCAAATACTTTCGGCAAGCAAATCATTATACGCCGAAAGTAACAGTGCAACACAGACTCAGGAGTGAAAACAAAGGGTGATAAGAATACTTTCGGTGAGTCACCGAGTGCTTTCACCGCCCGATGACGTCTCGCCAAAAGTTACAGTATCAAATATCAACTAAAACGCCAAATTATCGACGAGATGGGGCCATTAGGCGATCCGCCGAGTCGTTCGGCGAGCTCGACCTAGCTCGCTAATCGACCCAATGTGCCAATTTTCAACCCATCTTCCCGAATCACATTCTGCAATCCCCGAAAATAAAATAAAAGCATGCACTCATGGAAGTCAAATAAGACCCATGTTACCCATCACCTCAGGATACTCAGATTTCTCTTGGTTTTGCCAAATTTAGCCATTAACGATATTTGCTCTTAAGAGTGATGTTACCCACTCCATCCTTGACCAAATTCTTGACATCTAAGCACAAATATGGGCTACTCAAGCTTCACCCAAATCAATCTAATCAGTATGCAAGCACGCCTAATCAAACTTCAATTGTTTCAAGGCATTCAATACAGACATACTAACAACCAAACAATACGAGCAAGGTTTTCAAACTAAAATAGTAAATTAAGAGTTCTAATCCTACCAGAGAGGCCCAGCACACATCACTAAAAGACAATTATCGCAAATGAATAGACAGCTTTCAACTATAAATGCGGGGAAAAGGAAACCAACCTTCAATGTTGACAAAATTCACTTTGAAAAGCTAGGCGGCAAAGCATTCCAATTCCAAGCACAAATCCCAAACTAAAAAGCTAGAAAAAGGCTAAATTGGAGAAGATACTACCTTAGTGTGAGTTTAGGGGATTCAAGCGTGAGGTAAAGTAAATAATTTCAAATTTGAAATCTCTAGGCCATTATAAACCATCCAGTTCACGCTTGTTCTACGACGTTTGTAGCATTCGCCGAGTAATCACTTGCCCCGCCAATTGCTAAAGTTATTTCAGTTTCTTGGGGGTTAAAACAACGATCTGCATCGAGGTCGCTGACCTGGTCGGTGACACACTAAACAGCTTTGTAAGTTTACTAAGTTTGACAAGTTCTAACCTAACCTTGAGTTGATCCAAACGGTGGGACAAGTTGGGCTCGCTGACCTCTTTGGTGATCTGCTGACTGACCATTTTCTCGCCAATCTATCTTTTTCACCACTTTCCTCATTCAAACCTTCATCACTAGCACACCATTATTTATGTAAGTGAAATAACACATTTAAAACCTTGGGTTGCCTCCCAAGAAGCACCTTATTTAATGTCGTGGCTCAATGCGAGTCCTTACTCACTCCTCATTAGTAGGGCTGGCCCTATTGTTACTAGGTAACCCCAATAGTTCGTTAGAGTGCAGAGGAGGAACAACATAATTCAGGAATGTCTTGATCAGTTGGATTGATCTAGAGTGAGAGCCAACCATTTGATTGAACACTTCAATACTCTCCTTCATCTCTTCCAACATTCGATCTTGTTCGGTGATCTTTTGGAGAATGATTTGGAGTGTGTCCTCGACTCGATTGTTCTCCCGGTCTCTAGACTGCTTCCTCTCGTAAGGAGGTATGTACGTCCTTTTAATCTTGCACTGCTTTTCAACCTCTGTTATTTTGGTGGACAACTCGTTCAGCTGAATTACCAGTGCGGTTAACTCGAAGTCCCTCTTGCTTGTTGGATCATCTCAGCCGAGTTGTCACCATTTCCCCCCAGCTATGGATAAGGCACCAACCTACATCAACAAATTGAGAGGAAAACAAAACTGAAAATAAAGTTAGTAAACTACAACTAAGAAGAACAAAAATTCTACTAATCTAAAAATTCTCAAATTAACACCACTCCCCGGCAGCGACACCATTTTGATGCTTATTGTACCCAACAACACTAACCTACGGTACGAGTGTCTACGATCGCCGATAATATAGTAACCCAACCAAGGGTTGGGGTCATGTCCTAAGGGAGTGGTTTTGAGAATGAATAGAAAAATAAAATTAAGTTCTATTTAGTCATAGTTAAAGACATTAACGAGTAAAGACATAGAAAATTAAGGGGGTGACACAAAACTGTCAATTAACAAGAGGGGGTTTTGTCACAAGTGTAATAAAAACAACAAAATTTAAAAGGGAGAGCAAGTATGGGGAGAAGTTCTAGAGGTGTGACCGTAATATAAATTGATATAAACCCTTGAGTACATGCTTTTGATAGGAAATTTGTATGCTAATAGTGACTAGGCTAAGCTTTAGATGGAAATAAGTTCCCTCTCGGGTAACTAACCCTATTTTAAATGGGTTCCTCTCGTACACCCATTTGCCGCATGAAGGCCAGCCTACGCCTTACCTCACTCACTCTCTCGAGATGAGTGTTAGGATATGGGACTAGGGCTCACCCTCTCGAGCTGAACCTCATGTCGACCCACTCCTTAGGACATCAATCTAGCGGTCTTCATTTCACGGCCTCTCTCTCTCGCAAGCCGAAAACACATGGGTGGTTTTGTATTTGCAACTACAAACCCATTAAATTAAACCACAAGCACTAGGTGAAATCACCATTAAAATATATCTAACCTATCAGCAAACAAGACCCAACAATAATATCAACACATATTTGCTAAATCACACCCCAAGAATGGGGGTTTTAGGTAGACATAAACAACAGATAGAAATTTATACCAAAATGAGTTTGCATTCAAATGGGTATGAAGATTTAAGTCTTGTTACAGGCCAAGAATGAAGAATCCAAGAGACCCAATTCCGAATCTAAAAGATGAAATCCTCTTCTTCTTCAAGTCTCCAAAACCCTCTCAAACTTAGAGCAAAAATATCAAAAAGTACTATTCTATATGAAAATTATAATAATTATTCAAGTCTCTAAAATAAATAAAGAGTTCAGTATTTATAAACTTCAGAAAATTGTGCTGGCGGATCGCTCGACAAGATTAGTCGTGAACGCCGAATGACATTGTGATTTGCCCTTCTTCTAGTTCATCGGCATTTGTGCTTTGCCTTCAGCATCTATGCAAATCTGGATCTTTGGGAGGTATATTTCTTCTTCACGGAACTGATCGGCGAAACGTCGATGCTCCTTTCATAGCCTTTTTGTTCCTTTTTGCGACTAAGTGTCCATGGTTCCACTAAAATGTCAAATAACTGAAACTTAAGTGTTTTTATTAGATATTAAGATAAAATAAGAAATCGAGGACATAATTTCTATTAAAATATAGCCCTAGATGAGTCCAATTTGTGGGCTCATCATCCGCCACTAGCATTTGTAGGTACTAGAACCTACTGGTCACACTCTGAGCCAAAAGTTGAATGGCATTCCAAAACACAACATTTGAAACTTTCTAATCTAGGGCTGGAGGAGTTGTGTTAGCGTTGCGTGTATTCACATTTTTTTTGTAAGCTCTATGAGGAGGCATGACCTAAAACAAATAAAGATGGATTATAAAGGAGATCATGCCCTTACACGATAGGAATAACGAGAAAGTGAAGTTTTTCGAAAACACTTTGTGGCCTCCCTGTCATTAGATGTGGTGCACTTCACACACATGAAAATGACTCTACTTAGTGTGGCTTTTCATAAATCCTAGGACACTTAAACCTAGTGCTCTGAGACCAAGTTTGTCACACCTTGAAACTACCCCCAGGGCGAGGACACGGGACCTATAATCACAAGTGACCCCAAGCTAACCCTGTTGGCAGATCATAAGTATACTTAAAGATTTTCAACATAATAGTCATATTGTGCGGAAGCTTAAACATGAGATAAACTAAAATGATGGGGAATACCCATTCGATATCTGAATATATAATACTAAATAAGAGTTTTAATGACAACTGTATTATCAAACTCCAAAGCTAAAACTGAATCTAACTATGTTTGAAATAAAGCCTCTAACTGACTAGAAATGCTGGGACATGCCCCAGCTAGATGTAGCAAAATCTGAAACTAAACACTGAAACTAGAAAGATAATCATGTCAATCATCCTCAAAGAATGAGGACTCACCACTGATGCTGCCGAAATGGAGATCAAGAACCAATCTATGCGTTATCTCAAAGTTGAGGACGTGAACCTACATCACGAGAAGATGTAGCGTAGAGTATGTGTCAGTACTTGAAAGGTACTGAGTATGCAGGATAGAGTAAATCTTAAAACTATACATAAATAAACAAAGCATATTGATCAATGATATAAGATGAGCATGATATTGTGTTGCAAAATACTCAACATGAAATAACTGAATCCAATGACCAAGTTTATAACATGTTGAATCTGAATAATGAGTTGTAACTGATATCCTAGTTAATGAAATAGAATATAGATGTGAGAGCTACTAATAACCATCATAAAACCGTATGAGCTAAATGTGGAGTCCGATGTATACGCCTAATTGAGAGGATCCAATATACCCTGCTAAAGGTATAGAGGCATGACTGGCGTGATGACTATAACTGATTCCCACATAGGGGACTTATAACCTATAGGGGCACGTAGTTTTTGGAGTTGAGCGTGACTAACCCTAGTCCACTCCGTATTATGCCTATGCCCAATTGATTATATAATTAACATATTATGAGTGAATTTTTGTAATACATGATAGCTCAAAATACTGAATGCTAACTGAAAATGCAACATTTATGTACTGATAATGAAACATTTTTAACTGAGGCATGTATATCTGAAATAACTGACCTAGAAAGTGTAATTCATAAACTAAATGAATCTACACAACTAGGGTTATGAATTTCAAGCAAGAACTAAGAAACAATTCCACGAAAGCATGATAATCTTATTTGGATTAGTCTAATAGCTGAATCACAACTTAAATTCTGAAATTCTAGAAGTCATAGGTCTTACATGGTATAGAGAATAAAAAATCTAACTGAATTCTATAGACCTAATGGGTTAAAGGAACGCACTAGTGAAATCTCATATACATGCTAACTAATTCCACGGAGAAATCTTTTGATTTCAGGGCAAAAACTAAAGAAAACCTTGCTTCATTATTGGAGAGTGTTTGACGACTCTTTCTCTTTCTTTTCATTCAACTTGGTGATTTTTTGGAGAATGTGTTTACTAGGGTAAATTCTAATTAAGTTTCTAGGCTTAAACTGACCAAAACTATGTAGTTTAGGGGTCCAATGCATAACGAAATGACCAAACGACCCCTGACTTAAAAGTTGTTGGGGCCATCGACAAACCTGACCAAAAGTCTGTGGACTGACCCACAATCCGTCCTGGTTAACCGTCGATGGGGTTCTGGGACTTGAAATTTGAGGTCCGACCTATAGTCTGTAGGTCCTGGCATGGGTCTACCATTAGCCAATTTTTTTCTGCGCTTTCTTGGGAGGGGCTGCAGGTGGCCATCCACGAACCCCACCTAGGGTCCATCGGTGGTATCTGCAACTTCTGGAATCTACATTCTGGTCTCTCTATGATAGGAGGTTTTACATCTTGAGTTGTTAATTATTGAATTCCTATTACAAATCATTGAATTGTCAAACAATGGAAAATGTGATTATTGAGTTGATTGTTCATGACTATGTTTCAGCCTGAAGCCTATTTTGAGTATTTAATGAATTCATATTAAGGATATTTTAAGAAAAATATTATTGTTTAAATTGAGTTTTGAGGATGTAAATAACAATTTGAAAAAGAGTATAGGGAACTAAATATTACCCAAATGTTTCATTTTTATGTGAAGAAAAAGACTAGACTTTTCGATAAAAGTTAGAAGGTTCTTAGGAAGATTAAGTACTGAGCAATTACCTATTAAAGAGGCCCCTTTTTGAGTAATTATCTCAATCCAGCATACATTCTTACATTAACCAAATAGAAACCTAGTTTTCTAAATGAATTATGAGTTTTAGCGACAGTTCGAAGTAGTTACCTCTTTTCAGAGGATAATTTGAGCAACTATCTGAAACCAGAGAAAAAAAATATTTTTATACATTTGAGTAGGAGTATATATTATTAAGAATAGTATTGAGCACCAATATAGGTTAGAGTTCAGGCAACTCACAACCCTCATAAACTATGTCTTGCCCACATGAATACAAGATCATACTTTTTAGATGAATCATTAGTGCATTCGGGTAGAGCTTAGTGGATACACTTTGTTGAGGTATTCTATATCCTAGCATTATATAGGACAGTTTAGGCAGCGTGGATTAGACGTTAAAGTGTATTTTTGTATATCACATATTATATTGAGGTTTAGAGTTGAGTAAGTATTATTGTACAATTTAAATGATTTCATTTTCTTAATCCTTTACATTACGTTGATTTTATGTTTTATCTATTTCAGTCATTCAGTTGGGTATTTGTTTATTTCGCCATATTACATACTTGTACATTCGATGTAGTGATGTCATTCGACTTGCATCCTTTTATGACGCAGGTACAGGTGTTTAGGATCATCAAAAAGTGCATCGTTGAGATCATTCTACACTCCAATTAGCTTTTGGTGAGCCTCCTTGTATTCTGGAGGACTTCAAATTTACTTTCAGTTTAGTTGTGTTTAGGCGTCGTGGGTCTTGTCCTGACACCTATCTTAAACATTAGTGGCTTCATATATAGATAGATTTGAGGAGTCTTTCAGTATGTACTTTTCCTTAAGATGTTTTTTCCAAACTATTATACTTGTATTGTTGAGTATTTTACAAGAAGTTTGAGTTGAGTATTTTTTTTTTGAGTTTAAATGTTCAAATATTTATTCTTTTAGGGTTTTATCACTTGAGTAAGTCTACCACTAATTAGTTAGTATGTCCAAGGGTTCGCTTAGGGACTAGCAATGATTCTCGAGTGTCGACCACAACCAGGGTGTAGGCTCGGGGAATGACAAACTTGGTATCTAAGCATTGAGATCAAGTGACTTTACAACAAAATTCTAATAGATTACCAACAAAAATCTTACTAACTAAGTATTTTAGTTGGTAAATACGGCGGGAAAAAATGACGCCAAATTTAGCAACATTCTATCAATGGATTACCAACTGAAATATTACTAACTCACATGTTTTGTTGGTAATATTACAAATGATGTATATATCGGTTGGTAAATATGACAAAAAAATTGTTTATATAATTTATTAACATATTACCAATGAATTACTAACCAAACATTTACCAACGACAA
>JAJONQ010053805.1:0-22531 GCA_036250385.1 Solanum microdontum
TTCATGCAATAAACTGAGAAATAACATGATAATCTGATTTGGAACATTTAAATAACTAATTCATGATGATCTGTTGAAATTCTAGAAACCCTAGGTCTGTTCATAATCATGGAGTAAAGAATTTGACTTAATTCTAGGGACCTAATGGCGAAAGGAACCCACCAGTGAAATCCCACATACCTGGTGACGAATTTCACGGAGAAATCCTTTAATTTCTGGGCTGGAACTCAAGAAAACTTGTTGCGTTCTTGAACTAGGGTTCTTGACCTTTTTCTCCTCTCTTGCTTCTAATTTTCTAAGTTTTGATTAATGATTTTTACTAAGGTAAGTTCTAGTTATGTTTCTAGGCTTAAACTAACTAAAACCTCATGATTTAGGGTCTAAACGACGTATCTTAAGGGTCCAACGAAATAGGAAAAGACCAAAAGACCCCCGACTTAATTGCTATCGGAGTGACCGACGGATTGGACCTATGGGCCGTAGGTCAATTGACGGTCCGTTGATTGGGGTCGTCGGTCAAGTCTGCGAGACAGGACTTTACTAAAACGAGCATAACTTTTACTCGGAGATCGAATTTTAGCAAACTCGGTGGCGTTGGAAAGAGGATTCAATTATCTATCATACCGTAGGTCATGGGACAAACAGTTCCTTTTATGCTAAGAGTTATGACTATTTGAAGTTGACCCAATCACAATTTTCATCTAACTGGCTGCTACCCTCACCTACGTTCAGACCTACGGACCGTGCATCGAATGACGGTCCGTGCTGGTCAACCGTCAATCGGGACTGAAGCTGGGCTTTATGGGCATTGATCCACGGATATGAACCACGGTTCGTGACCTGACCTATGGACCGTAGGTCCGGCCGTGAGTCAACATTTGGCCGAATTTTTGGCTGAGTTCTGGGGGAGTTTGTTAACACGAACCACAGACCTGCAGGATGGACCATGGGTCCTCCTATAGTCCATGGATGGTGCCCATGAATGCCACCTGCAATACCAGAAATCTGCGATCTGGTCTATTTTCGGATACGGGGTGTTACACACCAATCTTCAAAAGCTCAAAAGGATCAACTAGCCACGAGTGTGGGGAATAGGATTGTCAGACCCTTCATTAGTGAAATATTGTAGGCACAAGTATGCATTAGAACATGGAACGTACCAAGTATGATAGCAGTGCATAAGAGTTATGAACCAAATGTTGGGTTTTAAAGGTGTGAAAATGAAATGAAGGGTTTTGACTCTCTTGAAGGGTTGTGACTCTACCGAAGGGTTGTGACCTTTATGAAAGGTTGTGTCATTTCTAAAGGGTTGTGACCGTTTGAAAGGTTGTGCCTTTTCCAACGGGTTGTGACCTTTCTGAAAGGTTGTCCTTTTTTCTGAAGAGTTGTGACCTTTACCCTTTGTTGGATATAAATAAAGAGGCTTTCTGTCACGACCCAGACCATCGTGATTGACACCCACACTAACTCTTTGGTGGGAGAACCGTTACTACTAACCAACTAAGCAATTTAGAAGCAGGTTTAAATCACTAAATAATTAATACAGAGTTCCATAAACTCTGGAAGTTCAACTAACATTTAATCAACTAATGCGGAAATAACCCCTAAAACCTTAAAGTCATAGTACCAAAACTCTTATTAACTAACAAGTCTAACCAAAGGAGGTGCAACCCCAAAATCTAAATAAAACACCCTAAACAAATAGTCTGAGTCCGAAAAGAGTGGACTTAAACAAGAGAGATCAATGGCAACCTGAAAGAATTGGTTCACATTTGAATCCGGTCACCCTCAATAGTCACCTAGATGCGGTCTATCAATAGCCGCCTAAAGATGCCATGTACTCAACAAAGAAGGAGCAAGTGCAGAATCAGTGCAGAATCAGTACACAACCACAGTGTACTGGTAGGATCACGCGGCTATTCCAGTAAGTGAAACATATATATAAGCAGTCACAACAAAGTAAACACGCATATACCGAACATATACAATATCAATTATCATTTCAGAAGCAATGTGCAATTCCACATTCTCATCAATACACATATATGACAAGTCAATGGTCCTCTCATGGAACCCATACCCAAACTGTTAGTGTGCCGAATCATGACACCCGATCCAAGTTAGTGTGTCGAAACGTGACACCCGATCCATATGTATGTCGGTACGTGACATCCGATCCCAGTTAGTGTGTTAGAACATGACACCCGATCCGTTCAACATACCACATTCACAATGTACATTCTCATAATCATACAATCAAGTGTTGTTTACATTAGGTGTGATCAACAATGCAACATTCGCATACATACATGCATTACAATGAAGCAAATATTAACATACATCGCACAAACATGAAATCAAACCATCACCTACCTCGAAACAAAACTTGAATCCTCCTCAGGCACTTGATTCTTCCCTTTCAAGATTCTTTCCGCTTGTTCGTGGTCTAAAACAACAATAAAATACAAGGACCAATATACGAGGCCTAATTTCCCGGATTACAATCGAAATTATCAACCCTAGGCCAAACCCAAGATCCCAATACCCAAATTAGGGCTTTTTCCACCAGTAACTTCATATCAAAACCTTCCCCCAACAATAATTACCCAAGAATCTCTAAGTTCTACGGATCGAAAGACGGATTAGGGGAGTAAAATCCTTACCTTTAGTGCTAGAAGAGGTGGAAAGCCTTCAAGTATATCTTTGGGTCGTTTCTTATCTCTCAAGAATGAATGTTGTAGAATAATAACATTTTTGGGGTTTAATTTTGACTTAAGTCGCGTCTGTCCCGCTATAGCGAACCCTATCCCGCTACAACGGCCCCACCCTGGAGGGATAAATCCCACCCTAGTGGCTTGCACGGAGACAGAGAGTCGAATTTAGAGTTTCAAACCCCCATTTAACAAAACACCTTCAACCCATGACATTCAAAACTACCCGTTCACACTAAGATCAGTTTCAGGAGTTCTACTCGTCGCAATTTGATTCCTTAAAGTCGTACGGGTTCCTTAACGTCTTAGTTATCTACTCATGTAATCAAAATCATAATTAGATCTCTCATTCATTACCAGATTTCGTAGACCTCTCATGACTCTGATTTCATCCAAATCTGGACTAGGCTAGGAATTTCCAAGTTACTACCCAAAAGTTTTCTGACCCCAATTCTTTCCCCATTGGCTTTTCTCTAACAACATAATTAGGTCATTACAATAGATACCAATTTACCCATCACTCGTCCCCGAGTGATCAACTAGGAAAGACTGGCTAACGTAAGAGTAGAGTAGTATCTGATACGTCGAATAGTTGGGGATACATGTCTTGAATGTCCTTCTCGATTTCCCAAGTAGCTTCTTCAACCGGATGATGCTTCCATTGAACTTTCATGGACTCTATTTACTTGGTCCTCAAACCAACCAATTGAATACCTACACATCCTCTCATACAATGACTCAAGTGAAGTTATCCCAATACTCGAGTGATAAATATTGTTGTATGTAAACTCAACTAACAACAAAAGTTATTCTCAATAACCACCAAAGTTGACTGTACACACGTCTGCCACATGTTACCAATCATCAGGACTAATCCCTTCTCACAAAATCATGATAAGATTCTAAGTCAATACTCGCTACGATGAAAGGTGGACCTGAACCAACCAACACACACTCATAATACTCAAACAATCATAGTTCTTATCAAAATTTCCTTCTCACAACATAAATTTCCATGAGCTTAAATTATAAAAATTTGATCCTTAGACATCAGATACTCATCGAGGGATATATGCAAGCATACAAACCCTCCAACAACACTATCGAAATACTAGATTTAGTAATTGTAGATTACCCTTAAGAACAGTAGAATTTGACCCAATGATCCACACATTCAACCACATATAATCGATACATGACCTCGACGACTAGATGAATATTTAGATTATCGAACAACCATAGACACGCATGGTTGCTCTTCTACAAACTCTCATAAGCAAGGTGGTATATGTAGAACCACTGAAATATTTTAACAACTCCAAGACAACACCACATAAATCATTTGAAATAACCAACTCTTCCCAATCATCCCACTTAACCAAGTAAACATTGCAGGATCGATACACCTAATCCACCACTAGGGATCCACCCACAAAAGTGAAAACACAGGTAAGCATAGCTAGTGCATTATATTCACAGCTATGTACAAAATGAAATAGATGGTCACATAAGAATTTATCGAATAACTCTAAATGTTTTCCTCTAAAGAGTTGATACCAGCCATTTCCATTTAGTTGACTCCACATACTCTTCACATCATTCCACTGAAGCCCACACTCTCAATACTAACAACTATCATAAACACTCCGACCATTTACCTTACTCTAAACCAACACTTTTTAAATGAAAACTTTTCTTAGGTACTTTAACAATCAACATAAATCAACTTTATGACTCAACCCAGGTGTAAGTCCTTTCAAATGATCCATACTTGATACAATTAATCATTTCTCACCTTGCAAATTCATACCTTGACAAAATATATCACCACAAATGTAGACTTACAATGAAAAATCTGAATTATAAATTCAACTGTATAACACAATCCCCTTATCTATCAACATTAGCTTGTACCTTGAAGATTTTTATGAATTCATGAATCTTTGCTTATTATTGATCGCATCTCCATCGATCTTACTATACCTTTCGCTAAAATTTCAATCATACTTATTACTAAACTCAAAAACAAAAACCAAGCACTTATCATCACACTCGAGCTAATGTTTGTACACTCATTTCTCAAGTCTTTTTCAATAATTTTTAACCAATCTGATGGACTTGTGACACTATTACCATAGTCATAGCAGAGCGAATGAAATCACGCGTCTCTGAACCCAATTATCTACCCCTCTGAAGATACCTCTTAATTTGTCTTTGCAATCAAATACAATATTTTTCTCTCACCTCTCTCTAAAGGTTGTAATACACATCCCACTATGTTTTCTTCATTATGACTTTAGTTCCTTTAAATTCAATTCGAGTGGTGTCCCACCATCTATTAAAACTTTCCATACGACAACGTTACTCACCAAATATTAGAAACTCACGACCTTAGATACTCGCAAGTCGTAATTACTATACAAAATTCGCTTAACCAACAATCTTATTATATAGTTGCATCCCGTCACAATCCATCACTAACTCTTTTTACCATAATGCTCAATTAGCCCTACCTATCACTACGAAGTCAACCTTTTCATCGACATGACACTTCAAACTTAGGTATACTCATCAAATTCAAAGGACTAACCCAATTTTATACGCACTTTCTTACTAAAATCTTCAATTGTCTTCACCCAAGTATACTCAATGAGACTTTATTTATCCATAAGTTTGTCATTCCGGTATCAATCCACTCCTTTATGGCTTAAGATAAAATCACTGGTCTTCGTACTACCCTCATTCTTCTTAACAAACAAGACAGGAGCACCCCCCGGGGAAGCACTAGGACGGATGAAACCTTTATCAATAAGCTCTTGGATTTGAGCTTTAAGCTCTCTCAATTCTTCCAGATCCATGCAATAAGAAGGAATGGAGATGGGGTGAGTGCCAGTTTCCAAGTCAATGCAGAAATCTATATCTCTATCAGGAGGCATACCAGGCAAATTAGAAGGAAACATTTTCTTGAATTCAGACACTACAGGAATATACTCAATAGAGGGAGACTCAACATCAACATCCCGAATATGAGCCAATTACGCCAAACACCCCTGCCCCACCAGTTTCCTACCCCGCACGAAAAATATGACCTTAGCTGACTTAGGCTTGTACACCCTTTCCCACTCTAACTTTTCCCTACCCGGGATCTCTAGAGTTACTAACTTAGCATTACCATTAAGCACAACATAATAGGGGGACAACCAAGTCATGCCTAAGATTAGATCAAGTCAGTCATATCCAGCATACCAAATCAGCCCAAGTCTGAAAACTCATAAACAAGATAGCACAAGCACGATAGAAATGAGCGACTATGACAGACTCTCCAAGTCACAAACCGCATCAAATCCCAAGGCAAACTAAACTGACACATATGAAAAAGTAGAACTCGGATTCAAATAAAACAGTAGTCATTCGGTCACCGATAAGAATAGTAACCGTGATTATTGCATTAGACGCCTCAGCCTCGGCTTAACCGGAAAGGCATAAAATTGAGCCCTGTCATCTTGATAGGCAACCTCTTACCTGGCTGCACTCCTCCTCTACCTGCATTACCATTTTCTCGGCCTCCATGGCCTCGTTGATTTCCTCATCTCCCACCTTATAGACGTCCTCTGCCATTACTACCACTGCCCGCAGTTACCACTGCTCTGGCCTTTTGCGACACAGGGTCAGACATGCGCGGATGGGGACAATCTCTCCTCATATGCCCAGGTTCTCCACAATTTTAATACACTAATAACTTAACCAAGTAAGCATCGCTGCTATTGGAGCAATTGATTCCTGATCCTTTTTTATATACAATCAATCCATGAAATCATAGTATAACTTCTAACCTCAATTGGCATAACTTAATTTCATCATTCGTTAAACAACCCGTACATGTTATAACAATAACACTAAATGCATTTTCCAAAGTAAGAGTGTTCATTATCTAGTCGTTCTTTACCAAAACTTCTTGAATGTTGTCACCTATAAGCTTGAATCTGCAAATCTGACCTTAATCCCTTCACAAGCGACGATAGTAGCTAGCGAGCTCCACAAAACTCCTAATTTCAGTCACAGAACTAGGTCGGAACCAGTTCCTAACTGCTTCAATCTTTTGGGGATCTACCATTACCCCTTCCCTTAAAACTACATGCCCCAAAAAGGTAACCGAAGTCAACCAAAACTCACACTTAGAAAATTTAGCATAAATTTTTTGTCTCTGAAGGACACTCAAAACTATACGAAGATGGTCAACATGTTTTTCCTCACTCTTAGAATAAAATAAAATGCCATCAATAAACAACATCAAAAATGAATCTCAAAATGATTTGAACACCCCATTCATCAAACTCATAAAAGTTGCATGCACATTTGTCAACCCAAACGACATCACTAGAAACTCGCAGTGCCCATAGCGGGTCCTGAATGTCATTTTTGGTATATCATCAGGTTTAATCTTTAGCTAATTATAACCAGACCTTACATCAATCTTAGAGAAAACGGATGCCCCCTGCAATTGATCAAAAAGATAATCTATCTGAGGCAGTGGATACTTGTTCCGAATGGTGACCCTATTCAACTGTCGGTAGCCTATACACATCCTCTATTGCTAGTGTTGGTGTACCACTTTTGTTTCTCTAGTTCGGACCATAGAGTGAAGGAGGAAAAATATCAATTTGTATCACCCATAAACCAATTGGATTCAAGTAATAGCATGAAAGGAGTAGGAACAAAGAGATTTCCTAAAGTCCTATCTCCTCTCGAAGAAAAGTACGGACGTCTCTGTACCGTTCCGCAAGACTCTACTAGACTCGTTTTGGTACAATAAAATCAACAAACCTAGGGCTCTGATACCAACTTTTTCACAACCCAGACCATTGTGATTGACACCCACACTAACCCTCGGATGGGGGAACCATTACTACTAACCAACTAAGCAATTTAACCAAATACTACGCGTTTAAAGCTACGGAAGCAGGTTTAAATAACTAATGAATATGGAGTTCCCATAAACTCCAAAAGTTCAACTAACATCTAATCAACTAATGCGGAAATAACCCCTAGAACCTGAAAGCCATTGTACCAAAACTCTTATTAACTATCAAGTCTAACCAAACGGGGGCGAAACCCCGAAAACTAAAAAAAACACACTAAACAAATAGTCTGAGTCCTAAAAGAGTGGACTTAAACAAGAGAGATCCATGGCAGCCTGAAAGAAGTGGATCACCCTTGAATCCGGTCACGCTCAATAGTCACCTTGTTGAGGCCTGTCAGTAGCCGCCTGAAGATGCCATGTACTCAACAAAGAAAAAACAAGTGCAGAATTAGTACACAACCACAGTGTACTGGTAGGTTCGTGCGGCTATTCCAGTAAGTGAAACATATATATAACCAGTCACAACAAAGTAACACGCATATACCGAACATGTACAATATCAGTTATCATTTCAGAAGCAACGTACAATTCCACCTTCTCATAAATATGCATATATGACAAGTCAATGGTCCTCTCATGAAACCCATACCCAAATTGTTAGTGTGCCGGATTGTGACACCTGATCCAAGTTAGTGTGTCAGAACATGACACCCGATCCAAATGTATGTCGGTACATGACATTCATTCCCAGTTAGTGTGTCAGAACGTGACACTTGATCCATTCAACATGCCACAATCACAATCACAATGTACATTCTCATAATCAAACAATCAAGTGTTGATTCATGGCTTACCTTCATTCATTCATACTCATTTACATTAGGTGTAATCAAAGTGAAACATTTGCATACATACATGCATTACAATGAAGCAAATGCTAACATACATCGCACAAACATGAAATCAAACCATCACCTACCTCGAAACCAAGCTTGAATCCTCCTAAGGCATTTGATTCTTCCTTTTCCGGATTATTTCCGCTAGTTCGTGGTCTAAAACAACAATAAAATACAAGGATCAATATATGAGGCCTAATTTCCTGAATTACAATCGAAATTATCAACCCTAGGCCAAACCCAAGACCCCAATACCCAAATTAGGGCTTTTTCCACCATTAATTTCATATCAAAACCTTCCCCTAACAATAATTACCCAAGAATCTAAGTTCTACGAATCGAAAGACAGATTAAGGGAGTAAAATCCTTACCTTTAGTGCTAGAAGAGGTGGGAAACGTTCAAGATACATCCTTGAGTCGTTTCTTAGCTCTCAAGATTGAATGTTGCAGAATAATAATGTTGTTGGGGTTTAATTTTAACTTAAGTTGCGTCTGTCCCGCTAAGCGGGCCCTATCCCGCTCAGTGGCCCCGCCCTGGTGGCTTGCACGAAGACAGAGAGTCGAATTTAGAGTTTCAAACCCCCATTTCACAACTCACCTTCAACCCATGACATTCAAAACTACATGTTCATGCTAAGATCAGTTTTTGGAGTTCTACTGGCCCGTATTCGATTTTCTAAGGCATACGAGTTCCTTAATGACTCAGCTATCTACTCATGTGATCAAAATCATTATTAGATCTCTCATTCATTACCATATTTCCTAGAATTCTCATGACTCCGATTTCGTCCAAATCTGGACTAGGCTAGGAATTTCCAAGTTACTATCCAAAAGTTTTCTGACCCCAATTCTTTCCCCATTGGCTTTTTCCTAATGACGGAATCTGGTCGTTACACTTTCTCATAGTTTTCTGCATCGAATTCTTCCCTTCTTTTGAATACATTTATTACAAAACAAAATTGATCGATCGTGTCTGTTTGTTGCTGTCTTTTTGAGTTCGTTGAAATTATCAAAGTTTGAGATATTGCTACCTCTTTAATGGTTAATCTGTTTTATCTTGGGAGGATTTAATATACAACCTCGGGTACTTGTGGGGGATCAAATTTCTTAAGGACACAAGTGGGTTATGTGGACTCAGATAGTTCTTTGTTTCTGCTTTACATCTTTTATTATTTCTTGTTTCCCAATATGAATATAGGAAAAACATGAAATAACAAGCTTAAAAATTTTTAATTGTTGGTATTTTCTGTGGTATGAAAATTACTTTTATTTTCTGTGTTCTTTTTATTTGGAAAAAAAAGAGAATTTTTTTTATCACATGGTAAAAGAGATTTGGGGTGAATTAGTACTACTTTAATATGTTCGAGTATATTTTCTGTAGTAAGTTTTTCTTGGATGGGAAAGATTATTTTTATTTTCTTCCCAAGTGCATTCAAGCATTACACCCCTTCAGTTTTCTTTTCAATCAAAAAAGTTATTTTGTGCATAAAGGCTAAGATGTGCACTTTGATTATTTTTCCTATATTATTGGTTTTATATAACTATGTGAAGAAGTAAATGAACAGATGTTGTCTCCTAACAATATTTGAACATGCGTTTAGTTTCTCGTTGAAATTAAATGTCTTCTAAGGAAAATTGGAATATGATGGAAACTTGTAAAGAATGGAAAAATTAGCAACAAAAGTGACTTGCATGGAATCATTGTTGATAGAAAGAATATGATTTAATGGGAGTAAAAATCAAGTTCTATCTTTATTTCCCTTGATTATTATCATATTTTCTATCCTTTATAAGTTGTGAGATTTATTTCATAAATGTTAGGATAGATGGTCATTATGTGATGATCTCAGAATATATTTTTATTATTAATAATACGTATTCTGTTTAGAGGAGGAAAAAAAACTTTTGTAGTTTTCTACTCCATGTGAAATTTGATTGTGTCTGATTTTTGGTGACTAAAATCTTCGGATTTTAACTCCTTTGGGTTGAAGAATAGAAGAACTTCACGAACAAATCCAATTGGTCATTGGTTTGAAGAATATAGAAACTTCACCTATTTGTTAAATACTCTGTTTGAATGAATATTTTGACTTGAAGAGTACAAAATCTTCATCAGGAATACTAAGGCTAAATGATTTCAAAAAGATAAATTTTTCATCGTTAGCTAGAAACAATGTTGTATTTGAGATTTCTGGAGATTAAAACCGTTTTGGTTTACTACTCTGTAAAACTGATTCGAAGAATATAAAAAAGAAACTTCATTAGAATTTAAGGTTCATTCGGTTAACGATTTGAAAATTATAGAAACTTCATCATTAAACTAGAAACAAGTTGTATAAGGATTGAATCTTTATTGTTAGTATTCTAAATACTAAGTAGTCTGTCTAATTGTGACGGAAAGGTAACAAAACACTAGTGACATAAAATTAGTGATTTTTGTGCATGTAATGGGTGTTTATATGGATTAAATCTCCAAAATAAGGCTTCGTGTTGCCAATGTGTATTTTGATGGTATACAATTTGAAAGCATGGGAAAAAATATATTGAAAATAATTTCAAATACTTGAAAAATATTTTTGAGAACATATTTAAAATGTGGGGGGTTCTTTACTTGTGATAAAGACAAAATTAGACTTACTATCTAATTTAAATTTAAAAGTACAAGATATGAAATTTAATGACATTTTTGTATTATGTTAGATCCACAAAATTCTTGGAGTGTATTTAATATTGTGGTCGTTGAGTCTCTTTTTACTAGTATATGATATGACTAGTATAAAACCACAAAATTATATTACTCGTTCAAAAGAATTGCACTCTTTGATGAAAAAGTGTCACTTAAAATATTGTGATTTTTCATGAAACTATATGTCTATTAAAATAAATGTATTTGTATAGACGTGAACATTGGTGAAAAGTAATATATTATGTTTGTGTTGTATAACAAACATTCATATTGCCCTTATTAGACCGATTAGACTATGGTGTTGGGTAATTCTATAACAAATTGAATGTTATGGAAAGGCCCTTCTCAAAAAGGACATCTGGCAAGGTGCTGAATCTAAAACTATGTTTGTATTTGACAAAGTTATAAAATGTAAAGAGTAAAATATTTGTAGGAAAAAGTTACCTCACGGAAGGTCTTTTCAAACAAAGTATTTCTGTTTGTTCTTACTTCCTTGAATCAAATTGTGGTGGGAAAAAGTGTTTCCTAAATTTTATTGGCAATTGCACTAGATATTGTTATGTCTATTTGCTGAATGGTAAGGATTAACCAATAGAAACATATAGGCAGTATAAAACTAAAGTTGAAAATCAGTTGGATAAAAAGATTGTCATGATTAGAAGTGGTAGATATGGAGAATATGAATCTTCTTTTGCAGAAATCTATATCTATATCTATCTATTTATATCTATATCTATATTTATATTTCCTTAAAAGCATGAACTCCTAACTTGAATGTTAAATTACTATAATATCCCTAACTTAGGTTGTGACTTTTTCAATGAGTTGTGACTTTTATGATAAATTGTGAGTTTTTTCAAAGGATTGTGATTATTCGATGAGTTGTGACTTTTTCAAAGAGTTGTGACTTTTCCAATAAGTTGTGACTTTTCCAAAGGGTTGTGATTTCTTGGAAAGGTCAGGACTTTTCAGATAAGACACAAAAAACACTTGTTCATACTATTATTTGTTGACTATAAATAGAGGGATTTCCTCTCATTTTTCAACCACAATTTTTTTAATCTTCTACTCTTCTTCTTCTTGCATTTTAAAAAAATTCAGGTGATTTATTGTCGTTGAGTGAGTTCAAAGTTTAGCGGCATGTGAGGTACCACTATTCTAATGAAGTAATATGTGAATATATATGAATCATTTAAAATTTATCATTAACAAAATAAATTTTATATTTAGTAATATGGAATAAACATTTTCATTTTGTCCCTACACTAAATTAAAATCTAATACCTATAAAAAAAAAGTAGTAACATTAATTAAAAGTCCTACTTATTTATGTAAGTATAAAACTTATTAGAAATTCATCTACTGCCCCTTAATTCTTTAGTTATAACATTATAAATTCTCTTAGTTATTACAAATTATTGCAAATGTTTTTACACTCTTTAGTTATAATATTATGAATTCTCATAGTTATTACATTAATTATTTCTATCTTTCATCTTTCCTTATATTAACTTTTGACTAATAATTTTTCATATTATTCTACTGCCCCTATATATGTGATAACACGATATTGTTATTTTTCCTTGGACGAATCATGCTTGTTTGAACTATATCTTTGTTCACATTGAACATTCACAAAAGAATCTGCAATATTATTTTGTGCAAAGCTATTATTAAAATATTCGCTTAAATTTTCTAAATTGATAATCACATGCAATGCACGTGTCGAAAAACTAGTATATTTGAAAAATGAAATCATCCATCAAATTACTGCACATATTCACCTCAATCTAATGAAATTGTTGATAGGAAAAATCCAAACTTTGAAGGAAATGTTGAATGTCCTACTTATAAGTTCAGGTTTACCACAAAATTTGTAGGGGGTGCTGTCATTATAGCAAAAGAGAACAACAAAAAGTTTGTCTACTCAGAAAGACAGAAACAAAAAAAATTGTTTGTTAGTAAAGGGAGATAAAAAAAAATTTGTTTTTTAAGAACGGGAGCAACAAAAGGTATTGTGTGTTCAGGCTTTGTTGTATTTGTGGATTGTATGTTCATTGGATATGCTACAAATAGTAAAGCATGTCAATTTGTGGTTAATAAGTCCGAATCATTGGATAGTCAATTGAAGGATCTAAACGACCTTGGAACGAACCAAAGGAGAATGTACCTAATAAAGAGATTCAGAGACGTAGTAAATGTCAATGGACAAATTACTTCCTTTGAGTTTGATTTTGTAACATTTCTTCTTGAAAATGAGTCTCATAAATTTGAAGAAGTTATGCCCTCTGTGAACTCATTCTTTTTGGAAAGAGGCTATCAATAGTAAGATATATTTAATTTTGAGGAACCATACTTGAGAATTGCTTGATCTTCCTCCAGGAAATAAACCTTTGGGTTCAAAGTGGATCTACAAAAGGAAAAGCAAGTTGATGAAATTATTGACAAAGCAAGACTTGTTGTCATAGGCTTTAGACAATAAGAAAGCCTTGATTATTTTTACACATAATAGCCACTAACTAGGATCACATCAATTCAAATGTTAATTGCGCTAGTTGTGGTATATGACCTCCAAATTCATCAAAATGGATATGAAAACATTTTTTTTAAAATGGAGAATTGGAGGAAGAAATTTACATGGAACAACCTGAGGGATTTTTGGTTCCTGGTAAAGAAAAGAAAGTTTGTATACTTCTTAAGTCAATTTGTGGATTAAAAACAAGCGCCCAAATAATGACATGCAAAGTTTGACCAAACTATGTTGGTAAATGAATTCAAGATTAATGAATGTGATAAATGATTTTACATTAAAGACACTCCAAATCACAAGTTCATTGTTTGTTTTTATGTTGATGACATGTTGATCATCAAAAGAGACATTTCTGACATAAATGCTACTAACCATATGCTAGAAAGTAATTTTGATATGAAAGACATTGAAGTTATTGATGTGATTGAAAGGTACTTGACAAGTTCAAGTATTTGGATTTCAATATTGTCAAGACTCCAATAAATGTGAGTTTTGTACTTCAAAAGAATGAAGGCAAAAGCGACTCACAATTGGTATGCTAGAGTATTGAGAAGTATGATATATATCATGAAGTGTACGCGGTCAGATATAACATGTGCTATTAGTAAACAGAGTCCATTCATGTGTAATCTCAATCAAACTCATTAGATTACAATGAAAAGAGTTTTGGAGTATCTAAAACATACTTAAAAACTATTGCTTTGCATAATAACTAATATTCAACAGTATTGGAAGAATATAGTGATGCAAATTGAATCACCAGATCAAATGAAGTAAAATCCATGAGTGGATATGTATTTACTCTTGGTGGAGGAGCAGTCTCTTGAAAATCCTCCAAACATAAATGTATGACTCGCTCTAATATGAAATATGAGTTTATCACTCTAAATAAGGTTGGTGAAGAAGTTGAATGACTCCAAAATTTCTTGAAAGATTTTTGGCCCAATTTTAGCTCAAGTATTCATACACTGTGAGAGTTAATTTGCAATAGGTAGGGCATGGAGCATGATGTATAACGGAAAGTCTCATCATATATGACGTAGACATAATATCATTAGAAAACTACTCTCTAATGGAATTATCCTAATTGACTATGTAAAGTCAAAGGATAATGTGTCTGATCCACTTATAAAAGGCCTAACTAGAGAGGGAGTTGATAGATTATCCAAGGGAAAGGGACTATGGCCGAGAACAAGTCATAGTGGCGGTAACTCTACCTAGAAGACTGGAGATCCCAATAGGTGGGTTCAAGGAGATCAAACAAAGTCATTGATGACGATTCAACATTGTCAAAATATTTTTTATGGTCCATTCTCATGATAAGACAATGTTAAGTAACAAAGATAAAGGCATTAGGACTTTTTAATGGTTTCTAAGTTTGATATAGGGTATATTAAATATTGCATCTACGTGATAATACATTTAGAAATCACCTATATAAGTGTGAAGTGTAAGCCGCTTCAAGGAGAATTCAGTAACGCCAGTTCTCTACGCACTTATAAACCAAGACGTGTCCATGGCTGAAACGAACAAAACAATGAGAACTAAAAACAGTTCAAGGGTTGATTGTGTTGCTTTTGTTGTCTAGGTATACACCAAATCTTGACGGTTCGAAGATATAAAATCTACCGATTGACCGAGTATATCCGATATATGTTCACTATGGAAAGTTTAAAAGGAAACCCACTTATCCAAATGCAATCAATCCTTACTTACGAATCATACAATTTTTCATGCATATGTTTTAACAATAGTCATTCCCTATTCTTGTGGGGGATTGTTGGGTTTTAAAGGTGGGAATAGGAAATGAAGGGCTGTGACTCTCCTGAAGGGTTGTGACTTTGACAAAGGGTTGTGACCTTTATGAAAGGTTGTGTCTTTTATAAAGGGTTGTGACTGTTGAAAGGTTGTGCCCTTTACCCTTTGTTGGCTATAAATAGAGAGGCTTTCTCTTATTTTTCTGCATCGAATTCTTCCCTTCTTTTGCATACATTTCTTACAAAACAAAATCGACTGATTGTGTCTGTGTGTGTGATTTGTTCCTGTCTTTTTGAGTTCGTTGAAATTATTGAAGTTTGAGGTACCGCTACTTCTTTAATGGTTAATCTGTTTTATCTTGAAGGAATTAATCTACAACCTCGGGTACTTGACAGGGATTAAATTTCTTAAGAACACACAGTGGGTTCTGTGGACTCAGATAGTTATTTGTTTTTGTTTCTCATCTTTTATTATTTCTAGTTTGCTAATCTAAATAAAGGAAATAACAAAAAATGCTAAAAGGACTTTACATGACATGTAATGACCAAGCTAAATCATAAAATAACATGTTAGAAATCAAAAGTCATAAATAGGTCAATGCAAGCTAAACATCTTATAAAACACATGTGAGATACTTTAGAGAGTAACCTTTGTTCATTATTATAGGAAGTTTACCTTTAACCAACATAGACCATGTGAGCTACAACATTGAATCCGGTGTCTATCCCACATCGAAAAAAGATGTCCTTACTTACCCAGGTAAGAACCATAAAACTTGAGCTAAAGTGGATACACTAGCTAATGTCTATCTAAGTCAACCTATGGTGGCACATAATTATGGGATAGGGTGATTGCTATTAGAAACCCGACCTCAACTAACGGGAGAGCTTCCATTTTAATATCCTCTCGGTGCTAAGTATAAATCCCATGGAATAGTCATTAATCATAGTTTGGCTTATTATCCGTGGAAAAACACAATTATTCACCAATCCAAGCTAGAGTTCATTTAGAATGACTCCTTCATGCTGATTCAACTTAGGTGAGAAAACCTTTCAACCTTATGAATCTTTTTGTGAGAACAACCCTTTCACAATCATGTTTTTGAGTAATATGTGAGAAATCCTTTCACATCATTAACAACAACAACATCAGTGTTTTACTCTCAAAACAACCTTAGATCATTTATATCAATTTTATAAAGAAACATACATATCTTCATAAATTCATCTTCCATAGTTCATAAGTTTCCTCATATGATCATCATCTACAAATCATGGATCATGCATGGGTCCATGTAATTTCAACTTAAAAACATGTAATTACTTCAGATCATGCATAAAAATATTTTTTTTATACCACCTAGAATAGTCCTCCGCTAAATGATTGAAATGGACTGACTTCGTCATACGGTCCATAATAACCCAAATTGAGTCATATTGCTGCCAGGTGCGGGTAAACTGACAATAAAGTCCATATTCAAATCTTCCAACTTCCAAGTAGGAATTCTAATATCTTGGGACAAGCCTCCTGGCTTTTGATGCTCAACTTTCACTTGTTGACAGTTAGGACATTTAGCCACAAATTTTGCAATATCCTTTTTCATCCAATTTCACCAATAGACCTCCCACAAGTCATGGTACATATTGGTAGCTCCCGGGTGAATGTAATATCAAGAACTATGGGCTTACGATAAAACCTGCTCCCTTCAATCATCAACATTGAGAACATACAAACGACATTGATACGGAAGCACACCATCTCCCCCTTGGGAAAAAGCCACAACGGACTTCTTAAGCACCATTTACTTCAATTCAACCATAATTGGATCAAGACCTTGCATGGCTTTCACATCTAACACAAAAGATGACTATGTACCATACATTATGAACCATAACACCACCTTTGGTGGAATCAACCAACCGAACACCCAATCGGGCCAATCTATGAACATCTCGAACCAACTCCATTTAATCATCCTCAATATGAGAAACACTACCCATTGATAACCGACTAAAAGCATTTGCCACCACATTCGCCTTGCCAAGGTGATAGATGAAACTCATGTCGTAAGCATTTAGTAATCTAAGCCACTTCCGTTGGTGAAGATTTAGATCATTTTGCTTGACCACATACTGAAAACTTTTATGGTTGGTACATACATCAACAAGAACACCATATAGGCAATTCCTCCAAATCTTAAAGGCAAAAACAACTACTGCTAGTTCCAAATCATGGATAGTATAGTTCTTTTCTTGAATCTTAAGTTGTTGTGAACCATGCACAATATCTTTCCCATTTTTCATAAGGAAACACCCTAGTCCAACCCTTGCATCATCAAATAAACCATAAACCCATCAGATCCTTTCGATAAAGTCAAAACCGGAACAGAGGTTATTCTATCTTTTAATTCTTGGAAACTCTTCTCACACGCTTCAGATCATGTTAACCTAACCTTTTTTTTGGGTCAATGTCGTCAAAAGAGAGGCAATCAAAGAAAACCCTTCAACAAAACTTCTATAGTAACCAGCCAAACTCAAGAAACTTCGAATATCCAAAGGGGATAGAGGTCTAGGCCAACTCTTAACCACATCCGTTTTCATAGGATCTACCTCAATGCTCTGACCGAAAACAATGTGACCAAGAGAAGTCATGGATCTTAACCAAAACTCACATTTACTTAACTTAGCAAAGTGTTGTTGGTCCTTGAGGACTTGTAACACAATTCTCAAATGTAGACATGCTTATCTTCGTTCCTTGAGTAAATCAAGATGTCATCGATAAACATAATCACAAACACGTCAGTATTGTCTAAATACCTTACTAATAAAATCCATAAATGCAGTTGGAGCATTAGTCAAGCCAAACAACATTACCGAAAATTCATAATGAAAAGATTAAGAATGAGCATATCGAGTTCAAAAAGTCATCTTCAGAATGTCATTTTCCTTCACCCTCAATTGTTGATAACCCGACAGAAGGTCGATTTTAGAAAAGTAACTTTCTCCTTGTAGTTGATCAAACAAATCATCTATCCTAGGAACATGATATTTTTTCTTAATGGTAACCTTGTACACCTGCCGGTAGTCAATACACATACGAAGTGAACCATCTTTCCTTTGAACAAACAAAAACAAGAGCACCTCATGGAAAAATACTTGGTCGGATGAAACCCTTATCCAACAAATCTTTCAATTGCTCTTTTGACTCCTTAAGTTCTGTCGGAGCCATACGATAAAGAAGAATAGAGATAGGTTGCGTATCTGGGAGAAAGTCAATACCGAAGTCTAATTCCTTTTCGAGAGGAACACTGGGTAAATCATCAGGAAATACTTACAGAAACTCATTAACAACGTGGATCGACTAATGAGTAGGGTTTCAGGATCCGTATCCCTAACCCGAACAAGATGATATATGCAATCCTTAGAAATCATTTTTCTAGCTTTAAGACAAGAAACAAACTGACCCTTAGGCATAGAACTTCCCCCTTTCCACTTTAGAATGGGCTCATTAGGAAATTGAAACTTAACCACTCAGGTCCTACAATTAACAAATGCATAACAAGAATGGAGGCAATCCATACCAAGAATAACATCAAAATCTAACATGTCTAGCTCTACAAGATCAACATGAGTGACTATATGAGGTAATGAGATGAGACAATCTCTATAGACTCTCTTAGCCACAATAAATTCACCAATAGGTATGGAGACGGAAAAAAGGTCTATCACCACATCTGAAAGAACATCAAACCTCATAGGCACATATGGCGTCACAAAAGACAAAGTAGCATCCGTACCAAGCAAAGCATAAACATCAAGATAAAAGACTTTCAACATACCCGTAACCATATCGGGAGAACGCTCTTATTCATGACGAGTTTGAAGTAGATAAAATTGGTTTTGCTTTGGAGCGCTTGGGCCTAAACCACTAGACGGAACTTATCTACCTTATCTTCCCTTAGTAGTAAGTGATGTACAATCCCTTATCTTGTGACCACTCTTACCACAACCAAAGCAACAATTCGTACCGGCTAAGCATTTACCCTCGTGCTTCTTTCCATATCTAGCACAAGTAGTAAATGAAGATCCACCACTATTTCTTCCTTAAGATTTAGGGTTATGCACCTTAACTTTGTTGAACTTTGGGGCCGTAACATTGGAGGAAACTTGATCGGAAAACCATTTTCAAAACCTAGAATGATCATGTACACCGGACCTTGAATGTGAAAAGTCCCCATCACCATTCTTTACCCTCTTTGCCTCCCTAGACTTTTCCTTAAGTTTCTCCTCTTCAATTTGATGAGCATGAATCATTAGATGAGAAATGTCCATTTTATTAATGAGCATGGCAGTACGACATTCCTTAACCACTTCAGAGACACCTAAAATGAACTTGATCATCCTTGCCCTAGAGTCAGCAACCATAGTAGGAGCATACTTAGATAATTTTGTGAACTTCAAGGCATACTCATTCACACTCAAATTTCCTTGACGAAGGTTAATGAATTCAAGTACCTTTTCATCCTTCATCTCAAGTAGAAAGAACCTATCGAGGAAAGCAACCTTAAACATTTCCTAATCAACAGGACCCGCAACAACCACCCTATCTTCCTTCCATTGGTTGAACCAAACTTGAGCAACACCTTTAAGTTGATAAGCAATCAATTTTGCCTTTTCTACCGGTGTCACTCCCATGATCATCAACACCTTGTAAACCTTATCAATAAACTATTAAGGATCTTCCTCAACCTTGGAACCATGAAACTCCAAAGGATTCATCCTAGTGAAGTCTATCACTCTAGTTTTTACCTTACCCATATTTGATTTCACGAGAACCACAATCTCCCTATTAGCTTAGGTCGTCACGAATTGAGCCAACACTTGAAAACAGCTCTAAACTCCATATTAGTCACTTGCTCGATCAAAAGATCGGCCGAAACTTGTGGAGCTTCTTGTTCCACATTCTCATTCAAATTCCTCCTAACGTATGCTCTTCGAGAGGACATATCATGAAAAGCATCAGATAAGTATTAGGAGAGTGACACGTAGAGTTAAACTCTATGGCACGACTTTAGAATGTTGAAAGAAGTAGAGTTTCCTAACATCTTATAGCCTATTATTCATAAATGTGGCACGTTTCACACTCATGAGCAAGACTCTGCTCGACATGGCTTATGAGACATCTTAGGAACTTTTTAAACCTTGTGCTCTGAATATCAAATTTGTCACGACCCAAATTAGACCCTAGGCGTAACATGGTGTATAGAACTCTGAGAGACCCCACACAAGCCACTTAGCATACATCATACAAGATAATAAAAATGAAGATTTCAAAAGATAGCATTTCATACAAAAGAGTTTGACAAAAGCGAAAGTCTAAACATAAGTCCCAAAGTCATCTATTACATCATAAATAAAGTGATTGGGACGTAAAACATACATCACATACAAAGTCTGAAAATAGAAAAAGACATAAAAGCAATAAATGAATCTCGACCCTCAGATCATGAGGACTCACCAATCTTCAAAAGCTCAAAAGGATCAACTAGCCACGAGTATAGGGAATAGGAGCCTCAGACCCTACATTAGTAAAACAATGTATGCACAAGTATGCATTAGTACATGGAATGTACTAAGTATGATAGAATGCATAAGAGTTGTGAAATCGTGCAAAAAGGACTTTTCATGACATGCAATGACCAAGCTAAATCATAAAATAACATGTTAGAAATCATAAGTCATAAACGTGGTCAATGCAAGCTAAACATCTTATAAAAAACTTGTGAGATGCTTTAGAAAGTAACCTTAATTTATTATTGTAGGAAGTTCACCTTTAACCGACATAGACCATGTGAGCTATAACATGGAATCTGGTGTCTATCCTAGAGCGAAAAGAGATGTCCTTACTTTCCAAGGTAAGAACCATGAAACTTGAGCTAAAGTGGATTCACTAGCTAATGTCTATCTCAGACAACCTATGGTGACACATAGTTATGAGATAGGAAGATTGCTATTAGAAATCCAGCCTCAACTAACAGGAGAGCTTCCATCTTAATATCCTCTTGGTTTTAAGTATAAATACCACATAATAGTCATTAATCATAGTTTGTTTTATTATCCATGGAAGGGCACAATTAGTAACCAATCCAAGCTAGAGTTCATTTAGAATAACTCCCTAATCTTGATTCAACTTAGGTGAGAAACTTTTCAACCTTATGAATCCTTTTGTGAGAAAAACTCTATCACAATCATATTTTGAGTAGTATGTGAGAAATCCTTTCACATCAGCAACAACAACAATAACATCGATGTTTTACTCTCAAAGCAACCTTAAATAAATCTATATCAATTTTATAAAGAAACATTCATATCTTCATAAATTCATCTTTCATATTTCATAAGCTTCCTCTTATGATCATAGTCGAGAAATCATGGATTCATGTGATTTCAATTTAAAAACATGCTTCAATTCATGCATAAAAAGATAGAAAACAATCAATTGGATCATAATGGAAAAGAACTCATGTACGGTTCGTAGGCCTTTCTAGGGCCCATACTGGTCCGTACGGGTCAATCGTAGGTCTTTCTACGGTCTGTACATGCAAATTGTAGAACCCAACTTTAACCTTTAAAAGTTTACTACACCTACGAGGCCTATCTATGACTCGTATACATAGAATGACGGACCATCCTGGTGAACCATAAAAAAGGTTTTGGGACTTGTTTTGGAAAAATATATGTTTCCCATTCCTATGGTTGCCACCTACGACCCATAGAAACTTCTATAATCCGTAGATGGGAACCGTAGACACAGCCTGGAACCCCAAAATTCATTTTCTCCCTTTTCCAAATTCCGAGGTTTTACATTTTATCTAGGAGAGAAAAAGATGGACAAAATATATCTCAATCAATAAAATAGATAATATGTCCTACAGTTCACATTTGATACTTTAATGCTTTCGTGGTTTATAATTTTAATTTTTGAATTTAATTTTACAATTTTAAATTGAGATAGATTATTTATTTCATAATCTATTTTTTTAAAATAAAATTTAGATCAAAACCAAATTTAATTGTTTCAGTTACAAAG